>OZ024910.1:40160384-40432772 GCA_964017125.1 Flabesymbios commensalis | reverse complement strand
CCCCGTTTTAAACATCTATATGTGACCCTCCCAGATTGTACCCTTCCCTCCCAGAATATATACCCCCCTTTTAAACATTTTAGATCTATTTGCGACCCTCCCAGAATCTACCCCTCCCTCCCAGAATATACCCGCCTTTTCTATAAAGCGACACTCCTAGAATCTACCCATACCCTCTTTTCACAACTATGTGCCACACTCCCATGATCTACCCCTCCCTCCCTCCCTCCCTCCCTCCCTCCCTCCCTCCCTCCCTCCCTCCCTCCCTTCTCTGAATATACCCCCCCCTTTTTAAACAGATATGCGACCCTCCCAGAATCTACCCCTTCCTCCCAGAATATTTGGCCTACCCTTTTTTGGTAACTATATGCGACATTCCCATAATCTACCCATTCCTTCCAAAATATACCCCCCTTTTCTACAACTATAGACCTATGTGACGCTACCAGAATCTATCCTGCCCTCCCAGAATCTACTCCGCCCTCCGAGAATATACCCCCTCTCCTTAGATATGCGACCCTCCCATAATCTACCCATCCCTCCAGAATAACTCCTTCTGAGCCACTATATACAACGCTCACATCATCTACTCCTCCCTCCCAAAATATATCCCACCATTTAAACATCTACATGCGACACTCACATAATTCACCCTCCGACCCAAAATATACCCCCCACTTTAAACATCTGTGACCCTCCCAGAATCTACCCCTCCCTCCCAGAATAGGATACCCCCCATTTTTGACAACTACATGCGACACTTCCATAATCCACCCCTCCCTTCCAGAATATACCCCCTTTTATATCAAGTGCGGCTCCCAGAATCTACCCCATCTTTCCAGATTATACCCCCCTTTTCTACAACTATATGCGATGCTCCCAGAATCTACCCCGCCCTCCCAGAATATACCCCCCTCCCTTAGAAATGCGACCCTCCCAGAATCTACCCATCCTTCCAGAATCTACCCCCCTTCTTCACCACTATATGCGACACTCCTATAGTAGACCCCTCCCTCCCTTAAACATCCTTATGCGACACTCCCGGAATTCACCTCTGACCCGAAACACCCCTTTTTAAACATCTACATGCGACCCTCCCAGAATCTACCCCTCCCTCCCAGAATATACCCTCCTTTAAACATCCATATGCGATGGTGGGTCACTCCGGAATCCAAACCTTCCTGGCCAAAAATATAATCCCCTTCTTAACATCTATACGCGAGCCTCTCGGAATCTACTCCTCCCTCCCAGAATATACCCCCAGCCTTTTTATACAATGTGATTCTCACAGAATCTACCCCTCTCTCCTGCCTGAATAAGAGTGTGCATGCTCCAGAAGGCGTATATAGGGCCTATATATCACCCCTAGGGGACTGTGTTCAATGTATCAGGACTGTGACAGTGCCGCCCACGAGGGATTGTAGTATCAGTGGCGGATCCAGGATGTGAAGAAAGGGGAGGGCGCACGGGTTTTGGGGGCTTGCCCCTAATATTTTTTGGGTACCTTTTAGCCAATTTAGGGGACTTTTTAAAGAATTTGGCGAAAATAGGGGGCTGCTGCCACTGAGTATCCTTGATTTTACCAGTCTATGTGCGGACCGCGGCCTTGAGGTGGGGGGGGGGGGGGGGGGGCGTGGTGCGAACGCACCCAACGCACCTCCCCCCCCCCCCAGCCTACGGCCCTGATTAGAATAATGTCTTTAAATTTGGGATCCTTGGAATTTATATAATCAGCAATGCATGAAACCAATCGTTACATGTAACATCACCTTCTCTCTCGTGCCAAACATATTCTGTGAAACGCAGTGACGTCACTCTGTGAAAACAAGGTTATAGGCCTATAACACCCCTTACCCATACTTCATTCTGTGAAACGCAGTGACATCACTCGGTGAAAACAAGGTAGCATAAGAACCCTCCCTCATACTTTATTGTATTAGCCAGCTCGGTGAAAACAAAGGAGGTCGAGGTCATTGAGTTTCACTGAGTAACATGTTCATCATTAAGAGAAAATTATGTAATTGTAATTTGCAATTATAGTACGCCGTAGAAGCAAGAATGAATGCGACCAAAAGTACGCTTTGCAAATCCATTGTTATAACAAGTGTTAAATTATTTGCCAACTGTTTGGCTTTAGATGTAGAATTGACCTAGATAATGCTATTTAAGCCCTACAATAGGGACATGACTTGTAATACTGCGTATGTGGATGAACAGACATCCAAATTGATGCTTCCCATCAAACACGAGCCATATAGATTCGGTGTTGGGTCAATGTTGGTTCAGCTTCGCAGATGCCGATCCAACATTGTATCAACATGCATTGAATCCATAGATTGTGTCCGTAATCTGGTAATTCTGCGTATGTGTCATCTTCAATATACATACGCAATATTACAGACATGTAATTCTGCGTATGTGGATAACAGACAATGCACATTGAATGTCGTGTCTGTAATTCTGCGTATGTGTCGTATTTAATACACATACGCAATATTACGGACAATATCCTCCACAGGATTATCTGTTAAGTACACATACACTTTATTACGGACAACGTGTCTGACCGAAAAAAATACATACGCATTATTACCTTCATGTGTACACATACGCAGAATTTCACTAATGTTTAGACCTAAATCTTCGCGTAAATAACTTTTTTTTGATTTTCTAAGTTTTACCATCAGGTGGAGCATGTATCAATGTATATAGTGGCATCAAAAAGTAATTTTCGCCAAATTGCCACATACGCATTATTACCTGGACAACGACGATATGATAAATCAGTTGGAAAAATATATCTTTTTGTATTCTTTTATTAGGCCTATGTGTACATATCACTATTTTAATATGGGCCTATATGTGGTATTGCAATATTGTATAAGCCGGTATTTAATTCGTGCATTACACTACAGGCTTTGGCTGATATTGGCCTGATATTAAAAGTGTCGGTCTATAATCCAAGTCTAGTTTCAAATTAACCAGGGTAAAATAAAACGAACAAGTGTCAACACAGTAACAATTTTTCACATCGAAGAGTGCCATTTAGATCTGACATATTTTAAAACTGTTAGAATCAAACAATTCACATCTGCTTTAAACATCAATTCCTTCCCCAATTGTATAATTTCACTACTCTACGCTTATGAATATAATTCTGATGTACAATGAAAATAACCGCACAGGTTTGTGAAGTTAATGTACCCTGTGGTATAATAATTTACTTTGGTAATGTCGTAATTTAAAAATAAATCAGTATCAAATAAAATAACAAATTATGTTGGATACTCATATTCATCCCCAGAGATGTTTGCTGAGTATGTTAAACTGTTACACAGGACACAACCAAATATGTTTTCGCTAGGTAAACATGTCAGAACTGTGTGTTACTGTGTTGACAAAGGCTTAATTTATTTCTAGGAGGTTTTCTCAGTCAAATTGCGATAATTATGCAGTTGTTACTATTTGAAAACTGCCATTTAGTTTTCAGTATCCTTAAAGGGTATTTATAAGATTAAATCTCAAATTTGTAGTTCTGAGATATTTTATAATTTTAAAATGTCTTATCTTGGGATCACGAGTTTATAAATAATGGCTTCTATATCTCATGTAACTATTAAATAGGGCATTTTGTCTCCGTTGTGGCGTGTTTTGAGTCCTCCCCCTTTAGGCCACTATGTTTTTTCTCTGTTTTAGATGAGCGCGCGCATTACAAAAAAACATGTGTTTTTTCTGCCCAGCGCGCGCATTAGATTGTTGCCGATTTCCGGAAAAAACTGTCAATTTCGGGGGATATAAAAAAATTCCGAAAAAAAAGTTCATTTCGGGAAATAACAAATATTTTACCAGCTATGTTTTTTTGCTTGTTTTTTTCCGTCGCCCTCATTACCTTTTTTTTAAAAAGGTCAAAAGTATTTTTTTATTTCGTCGCCCTCATTAACTTTACAAGAAATTTGTCCAATGTTTTTTTTATTTGGACGCCCTCATTAACTTTTCCAAAAATAGGTTAAATGTTTTTTTTTTATTAAATGTTTTTTTTCCGCCCTCTTTCATTAGATTATGGATTTTTTCTGATCTTAAAAAGATAAATTAAACGAAGTGCCCTTAAGACTGATCAATCGTGTTTTTTGTATTTATAAATGTCACATATTTTTTTAATGGCAGACATCTGTAGCGTTTTATGAAAATATGCGTATTTAGACATGCAGGGGGAAAATCTTTGCTCGGCAGTCTAGTGTACATATAGGCCCCTAGGCCTATAATTTTACATCCACTAATTGTTTCACTTATTTTCATCTACATAATTCTTCGTGTATAGGCATACTGACTTCGAATCTGTCGGATAATATTTTATATCTGGTGTCATTCACCTTCAAATTAGCAGAGCCCCTCCCCCTTTAGGCTCTATAAGACTGATCGTGTTATTTTTATTCATAAATGCCACATATTTTTAAATGGGAGAAGTTTGTAGCGTTTTATGAAAATGTGTGTATTTAGACAGGGTGGAAATCTTTGCTCGGCAGTTTTTGTAGGTCATAATTCTGATAATCTTGCCTTGCATCCACTTGCTTCACTTTTCATCCACATAATTCGGATGTGCTGAATCCGAGTCTGTCGAATAATATATAATATCCGGTGTCATTCTATCTTCAAATTATCAAAACAAAAATGGCTGCCAAAATGTAAACAAACACCCATTTTTTTTTATGATTTGTCACAGATAAATGCACAATAAATGAGTTAGGAAATGTATTTCTATTTACATTTTGTAATAAAAAGCTATGTTTGAACGTGTGTGGAGAGGAACGGAAAGGTAATTTCATTTTATATTGTATAAACTATAGCATGTCGATCGCTCAGGCTAAACAGCAACGACATATGTTTACTTAACCCCACCCCTAATTATACAAAGGTTTTTTTCAACAGAAACAATCAGTTTAACCTTTTAAGCCATAATGCATACATTTGGACTAATATTTGTTAATCATAAATGCTTCCACTTATTAAAGAAAAACATGTTTTAATATTTCAGTTTGATATATTAGATTACTGGTATATCTTTCGGAAACGTGTATTTACTTAGAGATGAGGTGGTGGAGTTTGTGATGTGCACGTACATTACGAACTCGAAGAAAACAAATCAAATAAATGCCTTGGTACGTAGCTTATAATGGGTTACCTAAAAGTGTATAGGCCCCCAACATTAGCAAAACAATTCAGTAATGTACGCTGTGCTACTTATATTGTTCAGTTTGCCAATATTTTTTTTGTATAATTTGAAGCTTAGTATTACATACGCTAACTATTCGTGTCTTAAGCGTTTTCCTGCTCACAAAAACTTATATTAAAAAATTGAAAACCCGTATATTCGTTCGTTAATAGCCCAAATATGTGACAATTTCTAATTTCAGTATTAAAAAATCAAAATGGCTGTCAAACATCTGAGGTGGCCGCCAACAAAATTTAAACAAGAATTAAAAAAAAAAATGTGGGTGTTATTGGCAAAAAATCGCATAGTCGAAGATTCCACCCAGGTCAGACACTTCACTATACTTTTTGGGAAGTAATACAACAGAGGAATTTCTAACACTTTTTAGCTCAGAAAGTAGCTAAACAACAATCACAACAATAACCAAACCACAAGATGTATATAAAACCAGCTGCAGACAATGTTGGTAATCATGATTATAGTCAAGTAGAAGCGGACAGTCTTCTCATTTGTTATGCTGCTGAGAAACTTAAAACAGTATAACTATGGTGTATAGCCTGCATGCATCGGATACGGATGCTATGCTTTTGGCAATCACAGTTTAGCAAACTGGGAAACAATAATTTTAACACATCGATAATTCCAGAAACTGGCACAAAAGTAGCACGGTGAAGCTACAATCAATCAATAATGCTCCTGGTGAGCCCCACAATTTACGGGGAGCCATTAGTGACACCACCATCATTTTTATTTTATATGGCAGGCCTATTTATTTTTTATGTTTAATGTTTTTTATTCATATTTAACTGTGTAGATATATGCTAAAAAGTCTTAGAAATTCCTTAGTTTTATTACTTCCTTAAAAGTAGATTAGTGAAGCGCCTGACCTGTGTGGAATCTTAAACTAGGCGTTTTTTGCCAATTACACCCACACTTTGTTTAAATCAGTTAGCCATATCGGTGCAACGGTCAACTGAATCTTTGTGAAGAGCTAGCCAACGGGCACTTATTTAAATAATATATACATGTATGATTTATAGAATATGGCTGTGAATATTGCTTATTTTATCTGTCTGTTAATGCGCTTGACCACCCATTTCCTGATTATGGTAGTGGTGAAGAGTTTCCAATCACCTCTTTCAGATCAACTCACTCCCGGATTGACCTTGCGATGACAAGAGACGTAGACTACAATCACTGGGATTTTATACTTTCGTCGTCGTTGTTTTTCTTTGATCCCACGTCGACCTTTATTGTTTCTCATCTTAGATCCCATCCGATTTTTAATTTTTTTTCTTATTTTGTCCCACACATTTCTCTCTCTAGCAACTTAGTATTTGACAGTTTTGTTTTTTTAACTGTCCCTCTATCTTCTGTATTAAATATAGGCACACTATATTATAAATCACCAGGCATTATAACTCTTGTCATAAAAAAGTTCATTTTATTTTCAATACCATCTTTACATTTGAATGAAACGTCATTTAATACCAATTTAAGCTGGTGTGGCCAACACATGGTGGGGAATGCTGCTGTCATTCCTAACGAATTCTAATTGAAGAAAATCCATCACCTGTCATACAGACATCATAGACCATTTGTACATGGTGTGCGGATTGCTGAAGGAATGAAATTGATCAAGGTGTTCATTAAGATTTTATGCCTTCATTGTAGCAGTCAGTTTGATCCGGTTGTGTTATCTCCTCTTCTACATGCTTCTACTACACAATCTTTCAAGATCAGCTATAATGTGTTTCAAGACTATGGGGTGATTTCCACGGTTATGGTGTTAGCATTAACTCTTCCTTCCCCGACTTACCCCTGATAAAACTACCCCCGGAAACCGACTTCTTTTTTATTGAGGACCACTGAAGTAACCCCTCGGCACAATACAGGTTATAGCTATGCGCATACGCACATCGCACAAATTAAATATGCAAGATAACATTGCGACCATGTCACTGACCATTCTGATTGGCGATTTTCAACCATGCATGTAATAAAATATCTCCATTGCAATAAATGCATGTACACATGTAGAATTCGCATAAATGCGAAACTGGTAAAGGAAGGTAGTTTTCGCATAAATGCGAAATTGGTAAAGGAAGAGTTAAACCGCCAGTCAACTTCAAAATGAGCATGCACAGGTCACGTGTATAGGCCTTCGGCTTATACAGTATAACTAAGAATTCACCCCTCCTCTGGCGAGGTCTGTGCAGTCACTGCTGAGTAGCTATAACCTGATTATAAGACTATCGATACTACTCCAGCGAGACACTCACCAAACACTGTTTTACTGTTAGTCCAACGTCTGCGACGATGGCCCAACATTGAACCAACATTGGAGAAATGTACAATGTTTGAGAGAAAGTCCTCCTGCCCAGAAAACACAACACATTTGTATGACATTTATACAACGTCTGCACAATGTCTTCGACGTTGGTTCAACATTGTATAAAGTCATACAATTGTTTTGTGTTTACTGGGTGTCAATACAAGCTTGGGGTCAGAAAGTTTCGACATCACCGCAGTAATACAGTCAGTTTGTTTGCAAGCCATCGACCAAGTAGGGGCAAGGCTAAGGGCTGTGAATTATTAACTCATAGATGTCGCTCAAGTATTTATGAACTTGCTGTGATTTGATAACTTGCTCTTAATGAGGCTTTGGGTATGAAACGCATATTTAGTATTATTATGAAATAGGGCCTTGGCCTACCCAGGGGCACTATTGCATTCTGGGGAACCCTTGTCCCGCGAATTTTGACAGTTGACCATACCTTCAACAACTTGCATAACGGTGACATTGGTATATATATATATATATATATCAGATTCCACAAAGGCTTTATGGAAGCCACTGAACTGAGCATCGCAACGTAGGCTACAGAAACTTATGAAACTAAATTCCATGGAACCATAATTAACCCCTTGTTCATCTGACATTGCTGATCCTCAGTATTCCTGTCACCACTGAATAATACGAATTCCAGGGAGGTATATATATATAAGTGTTTGAAATAAGTTGATTGGATTGGTAAGCATGATGATGAGGGAGAAACTGAATCTGAATCACTCGCGGACTCGCCAGGAAGCCAAGATGGCCGTCAAAAAATGCCAACCATATTTTTTAGTTACATTATGATATATGCTTCCTAAAAACTATGGTTTCGAAAAATGTAGGGCCTACCAACAAATATGACTAAGTGACATACCAGTATTTACTATGACGATAATAAAACGATTTGACATATTTTGGACCCCTTTGGATTTTAATTACCACCCCCTTCTACTGGGGTAATATATGAGCATCCTGTTTCAACAATATTATGATCATGGTGCTCATAATACCCCTATTACAAAATATTTATGGAACGAAGAATATGCTCATTAGTCTGGGACCCAGCTACACTTCCGTGTGCATCTTTTTCTCGGAGATTAATGTGTTACAGTATGTGCAATGTTTTAAGTGGAAGCTCAATATGCATATTTTGAATAGTCATACTGGGATTACGAGCCGATGTGAATATGAGATGAGTTGATTCAAATCTCTTCATATCCTCTACATACAGACTCTCCTACCGTAAATAGTTTATGTAGCAAACATATTTAAACCTGTTCTATAGCATGGAGGTGCTCTCATGATATTTGTTGTTATCTGCTGGAGGTTGATGATTTAGCTGAATTAAAGTTTTCCCCTCTGTTTGATCTATGCTAGTGATATCATCCTATTATATACATAAGGGTGTTTACAAAAAAATGGTACTAAAGTGTGACAAGGAGGTACATTTTCAAATGTGATAAATGACATTAAAATTACTTTTATTCTCTAAAAATTACATCAAATGACGAGAAAAACTGTCAAGTAAATATCTGATTCTCATTTTTATTTTTCATCAAATTTCGTCTGAACCATTTTATGAAATTCTGATGAATGATTTTGTGTATTTCCTTTCTTGTCAATTTACTTCATGCAAACAATGCATCTTGACCACTTATCCTATATCAACGCACATCATCATAACAAGAAATTCCTACAATGTTTGTACTATATATAATTTTTCGGTTCAAATTTATGGCATGGATGTCATTGAATTAAAGCGATTTTTAAAATTGACTTAGTAATGTTTATATTACAGTTACAGTGTTTCAATAACATAAAGATGTATATTATTTTCTTCAATTGCTATAAAATTTGAGAGTACACAGACAAAATTGTGAAGTCACAGTAGAAACTTTTTGAGAAATAATATATTAAAATATTAAATTCAACACATTTTACCCCTCAAAAATGTTACACTCACTACACTGGCATAAATACCAGTGTTGCTGCTCATTCAGATGAGAATAATTTTTATATGAAGCTGTTTTATTTATGAGTTGTAGTAAGGTGGCACCAATTTAGTAACAATAATGTATTTTTAGGCGACCATTACCATCTTGATTAGGAAAACCTCAGATGTAATGATTACACTGGCTTAGTTTTTTCAAATTCAAGATGGCGCCCAATATGGCCGCCACGTCCTATGCGGGGGTCATAACTTATCATACATCTATGGGGAGATGATTCGGGTATATCACATAGTCACAGTCATGTTTTTTGTGATCACTGAATTTATAGATGGTGCATTTTCAGCAATCACGAGGTACATATAAAAAGCAAAATACAAGATGGCGTCCAAAATGTCCACCATGTAATCATGATGATGCTGGATCATAGCTGAAAAACTATTAGACATAGTAATGATTTTAGTAATGCAATTCGTTTTACACTGAGAAACAATTATTGTCAGTCTATGCAAAAACCATCAGGAAAAAAGAGCATAACAATTTTTAGAGTTGACCTTTGGCGGTCATTTTGAATTTTGCTAGCATCTCTAAAAAATCACTTTTAAATCCCATGTTGTTAGGAATGTCATATTAAAATTTCAAAAAAATTGACTAGTAGTTTTCAAGTTTTTGCGCCCACAAGAAAACGTGACGCCAGGCGCCCGACGCCAGACAGAACCCTGGCGCGACTAAAATCCCCCTTCCCCTACGGGCGGGAGATAAAAATCGATAATACACTGCCATCAAACATTTAGATATTTAGTATATAAATGATTACCAAATTTGCATACTCATGTCTTGTCGCTGATGATGGGAGAAGTTTACAGATATTATGTGGTGCACCATACTAATTTGTTTTTGCAATTTATGACTAAAATTTTTTGCCATTGTTGAAAACTAAGCATTATCCTGATTGTGGTACATTTTATTTATTTTACAAAAAAATTAAAATATCTATAAGATGTATATTGCAAATTGTATTTCATTACAATAACATTTCACAATTCTGGTCATGGTAATTTTCTTGAAACACGACCAGTTCTATATGTTCTGCATAGAGCCTACAGATTAGTGTTGCAGTCAACTATTGGTTGTAACAGTAAGCCTAATACAAAACAGAAATAAGGTAATTAACCATCCTACTTACACTAACCTCATAATGTTCATGGCAATACATGTTATAAATCTAGAAAGTAGGCCTATATATCCGGAGATGCAGGAACTGAGAAATGATTTCACATGATCGCTTTCCATGCTGCACGCATAATACGTTTTGGTTCAAGTTTATGTAATTTTTTTATCACGTATTGTTTAACGAAATATCTTCAAATACATTATAATACAAGCTGCTGTAATTGTTTCAAGTTACTATATGACACATGTTTCTTGCAAGCATGTATGCTACTACTCAGAACAAGCACTGTGACTACGTACTAAACGTGTGGATGGGAATACACAAATATTTAGTTAGATATCGTTCAGTGTCGTGGCTCTTTTATTTGCATCAAACTTAACATTAATATGTTTTACATGAATTATATATCAGCTGACGTCTAAAAATGGAGCTTTCAATACTCATGACAATAACTTTGTATGGTGGATGGGGTTGGGTGGATTAATTTGTAACGCGATAACATACATTAATACTACTAGATAGGCACTGTTATCATGCACCAATATTTAGTACTTAGGCCTACTATACCTGGTCAAAAACACAGTAATAATAATGTGTGTTTCTTGCATGCTTGATCTACAACTCAAAACAATCACTGTTTCAATGTAGCAAATGAGTGAAGCGTGTGTACATGTACACATATTTTGTTCCATATTTATTATGTTTTGGCCATCGTATTTGCATCAAACGTAAGTTTGAAATATGTCAGATACTCAGATAGGCCCTTATATATATCCGCCTATGTTAAGAAAATAGAACAATAATGTCTAGTAGTTTTAAAATTGTAGTCAATAACGTATGTTAAATTAGAAAATAAAATAGTTTAAGTATTCACACGGTGGTTTTGATTGTTACGTGATAACACATACTAATCCACTACATAAAAAACTGTTATCATACCAATATAGTTAAAACATACATATCTTGCCAAAAAACAGTAATACGTTTTTGCGTATTGCGTGATTGTGTTACCACTCAAAAAAAATTATGTAACTATGCAGCCGAAGCGTGAAAAAATGTAAAATGCATATATTTAGTTACATATTCTTTATGTTGTGAGCATTAGATTTGCATCAAACGTTACAATAAAAGGGTACAGATATTGATCAAGCCGCATACAAGACATTCAACTATAATATCTAGTAGTTTTAAAATTATGAAGAATAACGTATGCTGTATTGGAAAATAAAATGGTCAAGTAATTCATAAGGTGGAATTATTTTGAGGTGATACAATACTACATATCATACTACCAGGGATGGGGTCAAATACACAAGGTCAAATACAAATACAAATACGAGGTCCAAAAAAATCAAATACAAATACAAATATTTGAACTTGAAAATATTCAAATACAAATACACTTGTTATAAAATTATTAGTTACATAATTTTATGTTTTATCACCTATTTTTTGACAATGGTAAATTTAGGCTTGAAAGGGTTAAGCTACCACATACAAACTGCTATCATACAAAAATATGTAGTGCACACATATCCCTTATACCTTGTCGAAAATCACAATAATAATTTGTACCTTTTTATGGTATCAATGATCTTCTTTTTTGGGGTTCTGGCTCATGGACTTATCGGCTGTATAGCTGAGCATATTTGCTAAATTAAAATATAATATGTTGGAAACGTTGTCCCGAAACGCGCTAACGAGTATTTCTTTGTTAGTATCTGTAGTAATTAAAGGTTAATTATATGGGGATCAAAATGTATCGGTGACATGTGACGGCTATGTGAAATATTAGGAAGAAGAAGTTGATAGATCAGTTGTCATGCATGCAAGATTTCCGAGATAATGAGAGAAAACTATTAAAAATGGCCGACTTTTTCCTGAAATGCGCTAACGAGCATTTCTTCGTTAGTGGCCTAGTAATCAAAGGGTTCATGATATGGCGATCAAAATGTCACCAAAAACATTCACTCGGTGGTTATCGGCTCTAAACTATCCAAGGATACTCATTTTACTATCAAACGGAGAATAGATTACTAATACATAAAGGTGTATAAATCAAAGCAAATTGAGCCGTCACTAACAGAGACACTAATAATACATATCAGATACATATAACACACCACGATAGACAGTAAAAAGTTTAAATATTCGAAGAATAAATATTACTTTTTAAATAACTTGCATAAAATACGAAAAGATGAACAAAAAATTATTTTAGAAGGTAACAAGTAAACAACCACACTTTTACACCAATGTTCTAGATTACTTATTCCCAGTATATTCATGACAACAATAATTGTGATTGGGAATCTCAAAGCAATTTCACCTACTATGTCAAGAACGAACGGAAGGGACACTTTCAAAGTCCTGTTTGAGTACACAGTCGTTTTATACAGAGCTGCACTTGCATTCAATCTAAAAGCAATTACCCGGACACATACTATAAGAGAGCATATTGAAATCAATTCTAATAGTACGGTTAAAACATTAAAATAAATAAAATCAGAATTTTGACACCAAACTGTACAGAACACACTATACAAAAAATCTTTATTTATAAAGGTGAAGAAAAGTGTGTATTTAACTGTTAATATGCTCCAGACCAGGAGACATATCAGCCACGTTGCCATACTCACATATCTACATTGGTGTTTGAATGGATAAATAATTTTTAATAATAATACGTAGGAAGATTCAACTTTTAAAATAATATTGGCAGTAAGTGATATGGTTAGAAATCCATGCAAAATTATACAAGATAAACTTTTTTGCCAATTTACCACGTTTACATTGACAGTATTGGCAGTTGATAAGCAAATAAAATAACCGGATAGCAACATATCTGATAAACCTATATTAGCAGAAATAAGAAAGAAATAGTTGTGTGCTGCTTGGCGTCCAAAGTAATATAAGTTATATCCCGTAAATAACGCTACTGTGAGGAAGGTGAATGCAGTTAAGCAATTAAATATCAACTCTTGGACTTTATTGTGTATCAGTCCATTACAGTCAAAATACGAAATCATGCTGTTCTTCACAACACAATCCACATTTTCTTGAACATAACAGCAAAAAGATATATCATGAACCACCATAGCAAAATTTAAATGCTTATGAATTCTTCCAACAAAGACCATTTTGTGAAAATCTACATGTTTGATACTTAGAATGGTCAACTTGGTAATATATTTGAATGAGCTCAGTTGAAAATAAGTGACTGGATTTTTATCAAACTTTAAAATCTTTAAATTAATTGAATACTTTAATGTCATTTTCCCAAGAGTGGTGAACAAGTTATTACTAATATCTAATATAACTAATTTACTGAATGTTTTATTCATCTGTACAGCATCATTTTGAATCAAATTATCACTAAAATTGGCATACAGTAAATTTAAAATAGGGTTGTTTCGTTCCGAGTGCCAACTTGATATTGACTGGATTTCACAAGCGGATAAATCAATATATACGATACCTTTTGTTAACATATTCTGTATTAAAACACGTTTCATAGAAGTCCTAAAGATGATTGTTTTAGCATATGATGCAGACATCAATGTGTATGTATCCACATGTATAGCTGTACAGAATAGCGTGTACCCTGTACAAATACAGTAGGTAGGGCATTCTCCACAATATAGCTCATCATCATACGAATAATGACAATCTACCACTCCGTCGCAAATCTGTTGTAATCCAACACAACGATTCTCATTACGGCATTTAAGAAAACCTTGACATGACAGGTTTGCACAGTTTATCTCATCTTCACTTTCGGGACAGTCAGTATATCCGTCGCACATAGATGAGAGACGAATGCAAAATAATTTACCGCATTTAAACATACCAGGGCACAGCAGCTCAGAACAAAAAGAACTATATTCACCATATGTACATAGGTGTCTGTCTCGTACATAGCAATAATCTGTGAAGTTGTAAGCAATATTATCTATCTTGCATAATACTTGGAAATTTGAAACTTCATATTGTTTAACTTGCGTTTCATTATTATTTAAATATCCTTTTCGAAGGAGTTTGTAGTGTTTTATCTCCTCCATAATAATCTCATTCAAATTAAAACTTCCATTCATCATCGTGTATGAAGTTTTTAGACTACCATAATGAGACAAAGATATATATTGCATTGCTTCATATGTACACTGTTCTTCACTAACGATGTTACACAAGTGTCTACCATCACACAGCGAGTGTACATGAACATATGTAACCATCGTTTTGTCTTCTGTGCTATTTGTATCTATATTGTTTTTAATACATGGAATCAACAAACTAGTGTTAATGTTGATTGTAACTATGCCGTCTGTATTGTACTCCATGAGTGGACACCCTACTTCATCTTCTTTATTGTAACAATCATTAAAACTATCACATACATAAATCAACAAAATGCAGCTATCATCGTTACACTTAAATTGATGAATTTCACACGTCTCATTTAAAACAATGGGAGGTTTCTCACAAATAAATGTGAAAATGTTCATATGAGCTGAACAAAGTCGTTGTTTCATCCCATAGTCTTGCTGAACGAGACCACCTGAAGTGTAAATGTCAGCTCTCATTGGGGGCACCTGTTCTACTATCCAACAATTATTTGTACCACTTTCAATGATTGGCAAAACAACTGAACGTCCAGTGATTCGGAAAATAATATAAATAAGAACCTCAATATAATAATTAGTATCCAATAAAAATGGGATACCTGTCAAAATATATTTCTCTGATGATTTATCAATTCCTGACAAATTTACACCGATTGATGCCAGCTTAAAATGAAAGTTATATTCATAATATTGATCTGGAGACACCACTTGTTCAATTGAAAGTTGTTTGCTTTTATAAGAAGCGCATTGCAATTTCGCTGTGTTGAAAGATACACTAGTATTAAAAATAATAAAATATAAACATTTATGGCCGACTAAAAACCAGCCCTTGTCACAAATGCGCTTGCTAGGAGTTAATAAGGAGCTACGACGAGTATCATTGTTAAAAAAAGTCTTTGTTTTCATGTGTATATTTTTACATAAAAACGATGTGAGAATTTTTTTTTCACAGGGTATAGCAACCCAGCCGCTAGGTTTACAATCTGATGGAGTAAACACAGCCGTGCAGTTTCTCTCCATATTATGCTCGGGCTGTGGGAAGATATTTGACAGATGGATTATAAAATGTATTGTTTTTAACAATTTAGCACCTCTTAGAAGACCATCTGCATTATAAAGTGATATCTTTTGTGGCCATTGGTTTCTAAGTTCTCTGTAATTCCAGTCAACATTTACTAAAGGTGAACCGTCCAGCCATTTGGTGAATCCACCCTTGAAAATATAATGTAAAAATACATGAATTATCATCTTGTTTTTCATAATACATTACCTCAATACGACTCAAATTAAGCTACTAACCCTTTAACAGCCAAATTATTTAATTGGAATTGTCACTTCCCACAAGATGTGTCTCGCTGACGCGATCCACAACTTAAACGGATTAAAAATTATCCAAATATGACAAATGGAGGACAACAATTTTGAAATCTTTTGATTGAATCACCCTTTATACTTAACATGTTCAAAAACTGATATTTAATGGGCTACTAGAATAAAAAAACGAGTATTTTCGGTTCCGGCGACTAAGGGGCTAATCTCACCTCTTCGTTTCGACGCAGTCCAAGAAATGTTATCAAGCCGCATTCACCATCACTCGATGTTGCAATACCATTGACATCATCCATTGTTTTGATTGATGGTAAAAACATTCCAGATTGTTTACATGATTCAGAAGCGTCATTCCAACTGTAAGCACTAAAAGATAGATTGCGATATTTAGGTAGGCAATTGCATGAAAATCACATTTGATTATACCAAACCTTGGAGAAGGTAACAGTTACATTTTAAAGGTTATTTAGAATCAATTAGTTACTGGTATGAGATAATATTAGAACATGAAGAAATAATCCTGTTTTTTTATCTGAATTAAAGGCTGTGTACACTAAAATCCAGTATAGGATACCTATATTTTTAGATAATATATGCACGGGTATTTATATTTTCCTCATGTTTCATTAACTCTCTAATAATAATCTTTGTACGACTTCAAAGGAGAAATAAGTAACGGTGATTTCAAAATTCAATGTGATGATTGATACGTTTGTCAGAGTTTACACCCTCCTTCGTGATTCTACTATAATAGTGAGAGTTAAATTATATAAAACCTTGCAGTCTATTGCTTGTATTACGTACAACATAAGATTGTTTTTACACAGTTTATTTGATCTTTAGTACTAACAGAGCATTGTTGCGGCATCATTCAGTATTTTACAGATGAAATGGTTTCTATTGGCAACTTAAGACTTATAGTTCTTGGCTGATGATATCAACACACTTGGAACGCGTAGGGCTTACATTATTGTTTATTGACAAAACATCAGAGGATGTATTTTTTCAAAGGGCAAACAAGTTTTGATAAGTAAATTAAACAATCAAGGTAATTTAAACATTGATCTAAATGTAGGCTATATATTTTTTTCAAAGGGTAAACAAGTTTTGATAAGTTAATTAGAGAATTAAGGTAAATTTAATATTGAGCTGAATGTTAAGAAATAATTGGCAGTTGTAACAGATAGTCGCAATAAACACGTTGAGATTAAATTACCATCTGATAAAAATGTAGAAAAGTGAACTGAGCATGCTGAGTACTGAGGGTAGATATTTGAACCGTAAGAGCGATAACCTAATAAAACAAAATAGTAAATAATTTATTACGTGAAAATTAGCGCTATTAAAATGATCAAGTCTAATAAAATTAATTTGTGTACGGTGAAAAGGAATATTAACATGAATATTATACCATATACTCACCTATTATTTGAATGTGGAATGAACTTGATACCATGTTCATTTTGTGTATTCGTGTCCACCATAGACAAAAACACACTGACTTTACATGATTGAGAACATGTCATCGGAGGAGTTATGCGCAAACGTAAACTGCGTTGATTCGTATGAGTCTGCCATTGGAAAACTTCCATTAACCGAGCAGAATATTCATAAATAGTGTTGAGTGTTTTCTCGTGTAGTATAATCTCATGGCCTCTGCACCTTAGAGAGCAGTTATCCATGTAACTGACAATTATATGAAGCGGAACACCAACAACTTCAAAACTGTATATTGTAACATTTTGCAGAATCGGAATATTCAGAGAACATTCTGGCTGTGCCGAGAAAATAAAGGCTTTATGCAAATATTCAGAAAATTTACCACAGTAGGGGAAAAATATTGACATCCCAGCAGGTGATTTAATACAAGTAATCAAAGAGGCCGAAGCATTATATAAAAATACTATATTTTCTGTTATAGTTTCGGTGCTAGTTTTAGTGTATTTGAAGCTCATTCTTTTTAGGTATATATCACGTTCGAAAGGCCAATGTTTAACTGCTAAATACATCACATGTATTCGACTACTACACATTATTGGTGCTCTAACGGCTATTGACGTTGACAAAGTTCCCACATTTTGGGCAGGTGAAAACCTCAGAACAACAGGTCCTACCGGGCCATTGTTCCTAATCAAATTTATTTTACATTTACTCGCAGCACATACATAATGTCTGCAAGGTCGTTTAATATTGAAATCACTATTGACTAAACTTTGGACATAAGTTGTGGGACATGATCTGTAGTGTATGCGAAGCAGTAATGTACATGGATTATAACCTTGAAACCAAATGACAAATATGTTTATTCTGGTTGTGTTGGTATATATGACAGAATTACGATATGAACGACACATACTCTTGTGAAAGCTTGAGGTACCATCTCCAAATTCCTGAATAAATACTCCACCATACTCACACCCTGGACTTAAAGATGTTATTGTATCAGGTCCATCAAAAGTAAACATAACAAAATGAAGTAATGGAAAGAGAAGGTTTTTGAACGAAGGTAGATATATATTTTTAAGGCAAATATAATTATACTGGAAATAGCTTGATTTGATTTTCACAACAGTTAACTTTCTAAGTGGATTGGCTTTATAAGGACATTTACGAGGTTGAGATAACTGTGTTCCAAAGTTGATTGTAGTCTCGTCCATATTTATAGAGGCATGTTCCATAAGTATATATAAACAATATGCACTTGATAAAGCATGGTAAGTGCCAGAATTAGAAGATGGTGAAATTTTCAAGGTTGATAATGAGCGTCGTCCTGGACCATCATATATGGTAATGAGCTTGTTTTGCTGCTTCCATTGTATCTCAACGCTGGTAATCAAATGGGGAGATGTACAGTAAACAATACTCTGAGCAACTAATAATTTGGAAAACCCAGTCTCTAAATGGGGATTTAGCGATTTCCATTCTGTTTCTTCCAAGATGCTGTGAATATGAGTGAAGTGTTGTGCACTGTAGAACAGCGAGAGAGTAGAGCGGAGATTATCATGTATAGTAATTAATACGTGACCATGTCGACCAGTGGTTAATGTCGACCATGGTATACGTCTGCCACAGTAGTTATGTCTTTGGTTCATTGTCACGTCTGTTATTTGAACATTATCTGGACCACAGAGATAAATAGTTCTATAAAAAGCAAAAATCATGAATTTAAAAAGCACGACATGTTGATGCAAAACAGTTATATGAACTTGTGTCTGTGGTGGTCTAGATACATCGGTCAATTTCCCACAAAATGTTACATTTGTTTTCAATGGGTTTACTATATCATACACACAGTGTCGTATATGTTGTGTCATACAATCAAACATAAAGCGATGTTGTTTCTGTAAATCACTCTTTATCACTTGAGAGCACAATGTCACCTGCTTGCGTAAAATAGTGTATCCTGTCTTGTCTACCAATCCAGATTGTAATATAAAATGACTTCCGTCTGTAAAACTAATTGAGTCGGTTAATACGAAAAGACACACACAAAAGCACAGAACAGAGCTATATGTCATACTGGCCAGGTGTTGAGAGAAATAACCGTTAATTGATTTGAAGATTTGATCGTCAAACTTGGGCACTCATCTGCGCGTTATCCTGAAATCATATGTATCATATATCCTTACATCATATGACTACACTTATCACTTCGTCGCCTCGGAGCTAAAGGATCCTATCTGACACTCGTCAGAGTGGCAGATAGGATCCTTTAGCTCCGAGGCGACGACTTGTAGATTAAAATTTTGTCGGGTTAACTAACATCTTTTTGTACATATATACACATGAATGTAGTAATAGACCTGGTGAAATTGCAATAAACAAATGATGAGAATGATTCGTCTGATTTAATTACTAAAGCATCGACAATAGAATTATCATCATGTCCAAAGTAATTTTTCAATACTGATAATATTAATGACTTAGACAATAATTTGTTCAAAAAACTGTAATAATATAATTGCAAATACAGCATCTCTATGACGTAACTCGTAAGCTAAAATTTACTTTAAATTGTTTTTCAATAAAATGTATTTAATGACAATTATATTTTCTGTCATTGCAGACACTTTTAATCACATCTCAAAATGTAAGATATACCAACAAAAAGGTATAATGCGTCAACCGTTGTAATCTTTTGCGGTCTCAAATAGTGTCTATCGGAAATAATTATCCGACATACATAGAGCTGATTATATAACTGACAGGAGCGTTCGCTGGAAGTGTTGTCGACAAACTGGTAAAACTCCCTTGTTTTCAAGGATTAATTCAGGTAATCATGGTAATCACAAGGAAACGCCTTTATTTTTCATACACCCGGACAAATAATTAATTAAATTATGTCATATGAGCTATCCTGCACGTCATAATCACGACTTTTGCAACCAGACAATAACATGGCTGTTGCGATTCTGAGTTAGGGATTATTTAGATCATTATTAAAATAAATGACATTTCACATTTTGATTAAATTGATTAAAATGACCCTCTGTAGACCTGTCATGCAGACACTCTTTCTAACATGGTGTCATTAGTGATACTATCTATATCTAGCCTAACTGGTGAATGCGCAGCACAAAAATTTAAGAAACCTTTGCAGTACTAGTCTATGGACATGTTTACATCATATGGTCATATTAAGAAGCCAAAATAAAATCACCGATATTTTTAAGACTTTAGCCTGGGCCAGTCCCTTTAAACATGACTCACTCGTCAGGCAAATATTTGTACACATATTTCTGAAACTCCTAGTCAATGAAATCCCTCCCGATTATGACAGTCCTATTTCCAGATTATACACCACATGTCAGAAATACAACCTTCTAGATTTTGAAAATTACTATGTTGTCTTCAACACGACGATTACATCTTCCCTTGGCCAGTCCTACGCGAGTGCATACCGCAGGTGCCTGGCCGTATCGAGTAGGCCTACTACAATCAGTTATTCTGTCAACGTGGTCATCTTGGTGGTGTGTCTGAGATTCAAACCTTATTGGATGTTTCAGATTTCTAAATATGTCATAAAATGTCGCGAAGAATTGACCTCTTGTTCATCTATCTTACACAGTCACATGTTTCCGTTGCTAGATGTATTATATAGACAAGTTGGGAATCTTTCATTTGGGCAGTTAAAATAGCTGGAACCTATGCTCGATAAAGCAAGGTATCGCACTGCGTGCTCGTGGATAAGATAACTTGTTGTGGAAGATGGACGAATATAACTAAAGTAAAATGGAAGTGCATTGTTGCAAGACGAGTTTCAGAAATGTATACAAATAGATGGAAAATATCACGTTGTATGTATACAAGTCTACAAATATATAATCGATGCGGGTCTACTTTTAATGTAATATGTTTTTTGTATGTGGCAAAACAAAGGCCGTCTATGTAAGGAAATGCAAAGTTGTAGCTCGTATTTTACTTGGTGGCGCTGCGGTGTATAAAAACAAAATGACAACATATAATAAAAATATGAAAGACTCAATGTAGAGCATGTTCTGTTAAAGGTGATCTATCACCCCTTACATGGTATGAGTAATTATGTCCTTATATGGGGTGATTGGCTATCATGTGACCCTCTCAGAGGGTCACATGATAGCCAATCACCCTGACTAATGTCTCTTAAATAATATATGTGTGCATATATGGTCGATTCCCACGAAAATGATGCATATCGGCAGTTAAAAAAACGACTTTGTTGCACAGTCCTGAATCTTTTAGTTTATATCGCAGACAAGTGGAACTTTCACAAAAATATATGCGAGTCCTTATATGTAATAGTTGCAACATGAATGGAGTTCATGTTCATTATTGAACACCAGAGTAACCCAAATGCATATGTAATATGTAGATACCATAATGTAATTTAGTCTCTGGTCGCAAAGAGTATGTCAGCAGTTCAAGTGTAATAATTAAGTGGTAATGTTTAGAATAGTTTAATAACAGTTGCGAAAATTTGATATTGTACATAATGAGTTGTAGCCATCTTTAACTCTGCTGCGATTAATCAATATTTAGAAATTATACAAAAAAAGAAATGTCAAACATAATACTTAGTCAATTGAAGGCTTAGAGTGGAAAAAGCAGTTGAATATTAAAATGTGAAAGGAGCATCTTATCTAAAATCGTGATTTTATATCATTTGTTCATCTCAATGTTTTTCTCATTGGTTTTAAAAGTTAGTGTAGTGGTTAAGCTCCCATAATGAAACTATTGTGCATTTCATGATTAAAGCATGAAACTTCTACCATTATTATTACTTACCCTGGGGTTTATTTTAAGATGTGGAGGTAAGTTAGATTTGACCCCTGGTGACCTCCAGAGGTCATTGACTTCGAAAGGTCAAAATATCCAATTGCGAAGCCAAAAAGTGGTGAAAATTGTGTATTACCATATCTATAAAATGTTTTTGTATTTCAGAAGTGTGCCAAATACTCTAAGAGACTGCTGTTAATCATATACATAACACCAAGGTCATGTCAAGGTTACTTTAGGGTCATTTAAAGGTCAAAATGGCAACATATAGTGAAAATATTCACTTTTAATCAATACTAGTGGTACAGTCATCTATTACAAAGGATTGGTTTTGACACAGTCTTGGTCACATATCTTTTCCATGCTCCTTTTAGGAGATTGAGGGCAGTATCTAACTTAGGAGGGGAAATATACCGTAATTATTCCCCTTACTACACCCCTTCCTAAATGTTTAATTGGACGAGAAAATTACAGTGTGCAGCAGCTGTTAAACATCATTTTGGGCTCCTATTGATGCGTAATCGGGCTATGAAGTCTGACATGGGTTATGATTATGTTTTACTGGGGTACCGTCGAAAAACAAGGTTAAGGTGGTCACATCAAGGTCATTTCAAGGTCAAACTGTCAAAAATCATAACAAATATTTATTTTTACTTACATACCGGATACCAGAATTAATTTCTAGGCTGCATCAATTTTTCAGAAAGTTCGGCAAAATACACAAAATACTACAAAATATTGTAGTGGTTAAGCTCCTGCAATGAAACAATTGTGCATTTTGAAATTAAAGCATGACACTTCTACCATTAGCGGCACATATATATATCCTGTTCTTTATTTTAAATTGTGGAGGTAAGCTAGATTTGACCCATGGTGACCTCTAGGGATCATCGACATCGAAAGGTCAAAATACTCATTCGCGAAGCCAAAAGTGGTGAAAATTGTGTATTACCATATTTATAAACTATTTTTGTATTCCATAAATATGTCAAATGCTCAAAGAGACTACTATTCATGATAAGAATAACACCAAAGTCATATTAAATTTACATCAAGGTCATTTCAAGGTCAAAATAGCAAAAAATCTGAAAATATCCAGCGTGCAGCGTGCAGCAGTGTGAAACATCAGCTTGGGCAAAATATTTATTTGCAGAATATGTATCAGATAGATAATTTGGTGATAGTGATAACACACAGTCATTATATGTCCCAATATATTGTATGAAAACACACACCCTTGAACTTACCTTAATTTGACCTTGAAAGCCCAAGTCCAGGAAGCCGAAGGGTGCCCTCTTTGTATGTCAACTGTAGACATCTTGTACATCGATTGTTTTTACAAGAGTGAGAGGCAACGTTAATCAGTATTTCAAAAATATACAGCGCTATGATGTTACTCACAGTGTTATAATCCAGTACTAATATGACTGTGTTCGTGGTATCGTGACTAGGGCTATACCACACATTAAAACCTATATGTATCTATTTAGGCACTATTCAATTACTAGGGGGGGAGGGGGGTTCTATTGGACAAATTATTTAATTCACTGTCTATCTGCAGAAGTTTACTTTTTTCACACTCGAGCAATATATTTATTTCAGTTTGTGTGTGGAGATATATATTTATTTCACTTTCTTATATATTTTTCTGTCTACAAATTTGAATCCCAAACTAATCCTAGCCTCGATCAAACGATCCGAGCAAACCGAGGCTTCACAAATTTAAAGGTCATTTAATGATGCCAGATATATGAGGCTCGATTTTTTTACGACTATTAGATGATGTTGCTCATAAGCTGAAATCATTATTTATTTCAAATTTAAATATTATTGACAAAATCAGACAATTATTTATTTCACGAAAATTTTGCAAATATAGTTTGCAAATATAAATTTTATTTTGATTATTTTCAATTCTGAAAGATGAGAGCTCTACATCCGCCCAGATATCAATACAGGCGTGGATAATTCAAAGAGAACAAACTATATCAGCCAAAACAAAGTGTTTTTATGACAATAAGATTTTTTTCAATCCCTTATAACGTCTACTAATCCGTTATTACGGTCTACTGATCCTTCATAACGGTGTAATATTTGTTATAACTAACTAGTATTTCGTTATTAGGGTATAGTATTTCGTTATAACGGTCTACTATCCCGTTGTAACGGTCTACTATCCTGTTATAACGGTCTAGTATTTCGTTATGACAGTCTACCAATCCGTTATAACTGTCTACTTTTCCGTTATAACGGTCTAGTCTTTCGTTTTAACGGTCTACCATTCTATTACAACGGCCTAGTATTTCGTTAAAGCGGTCTACTATCCCATTAAAACGGTCTAGTATTTCGTTATGACGGTCTACTATCACGTTATAACGGTTTACTAATCCGTTATAACAGTCTACTAATACGTTTTAAAGGTCTACTATTCCGTTATAGCGGTCAAATCTTCCGTTATAACGGTCTATTATTTCGGTATAACGGTCTAGTATCTCGTTATAACGGTATACTATTTCGTTATAACGGCCTACTAATCCGTTATAATGTCTACTATCCCGTTATACCGGTCTAGTATTTCGTTATGACGGTCTGGTATCACGGTATTACGGCCTACAAATCCGTTATAACGGCTTACTAATCCGTTATAGCGGTCTACTATTCCGTTATAACGGTCAAGTATTCCGTTTTGACGGTCTCGTATCACGTTATAACGGTCTACTAATCCTTTATAACTGTCTAGTATTCCGTTATAACGCTCTAGTCTTTCGTTTTAACCGTCTACTATTCCGTTAAAATGGTCTAGTATTTCGTTAAAGTGGTCTACTATCCTGTCATAACGGTCTAGTATTTCGTTATGAAGGTCTAGTATCACGTTATAACGATATACTAATCCGTTATAACGGTCTACTAATCCGTTATAACGGTCTACTATTCCGTTATAACGGTCAAATCTTCCGTTATAACGGTCTACTATTCCGTTATAACGGTCTAGTTACTCGCTATAACGGTCTACTAATCCGTTATAACTGTCTACTATCCCGTTATAACGGTCTAGTATGTCGTTATGACGGTCTGTTATCACGCTATTACGGCCTACAAATCCGTTATAACGGCTTACTAATCCGTTATAACGGTATACTAATCCGCTATAACAGTCTACTATCCCGTTATAACGGTCTACTGTTCCGCTATAACGGTCTTGTATTTCGCTATTACGTTCTACTAATCCGTTATAACGGTCTACTATTCCGTTATAACGGTCAAGTCTTCCGTTATAATGGTCTACTATTCCGTAATAACGGTCTAGTTTCTCGTTATAACGGTCTACTAATCCGTTATAACTGTCTACTATCCCGTTATAACGGTCTAGTATTTCGTTATGACGGCGGTCTTTTATCACGCTATTACGGCCTACAAATCCGTTATAACGGCTTACTAATCCGTTATAACAGTATACTAATCCGCCATAACGGTCTACTATCCCGTTATAACGGTCTACTGTTCCGTTATAACGGTCTTGTATTTCGCTATTACGTTCTACTATTCGGTTATAATGGTCCAGTATTTCGTTATAACGGTCTACTATCTCGCTACAGCAATTTAGTATTTCGTTATGCCGGTAAAGTATTCCGTTATAACGGTCTACTATTCTGTTATAACGGTCTAGTATCTCGTTATAACGGTTTAGTATTTCGTTATAACGGTCTACTAATCCGTTATGACGATCTACTAATCCGCTATAACGGCCTACTAATCCGCTATAACGTTCTGCTAATCCGTTAAAACGGTCTAGTATTTCGTTATAACGGTTTACTATTTCGTTATAAAAGATTTGTAGGCCGTTATAACGAAATACTAGACCGTTAACGAAACACTAGCCAGTTATAACAGGATAATATACCGCTATAGCGCAATAATGAACCGTTATAGCGGAATAGTAGACCGTTATAACGGATGGGTAGACCGTTGTAGCCAAATACTACACCGTTATAACGGAATGCTAGACCGTTATAACGGGATAGTAGACCGTTATAACGTATTAGTAGACCGTTTTAGCGGATGAGTAGACCGATATCACGAAATACTACATCGTTATAACGGAATATTAGGTCGTTATAACGAAATAGTAGACCGTCATAACGCATACTGGACCGTTATAACAGAACAATAGCTCGTTATAACGGATTAGAAACCGTTATAACGAAATACTATACCGTTATAACGAGACACTAGACCGTCATAGCGGAATAGTAGACTGCTATAACGAAATACTAGACTGTTATAACGGAAAAAGTAGACTGTTAAAACGAGGTACTATACCGTTATAACGGAATAGTAAATGTACAAAGTAGTTAATATTATATATCCTATTTGATGGCTATGAAAGGTTTAGTCTAGTTATAATTCAACTATTGTCGACAAGTCATGGAAAAGCGTCATGTCCTAATAGAAAATAATGGAGTCTATTCATAATGAGTTGAATACCGAACGATATCAGCTTTTATCAGTTTTATATATATCGTGGTGACAGGGTCTTAATTTAACGAGAAAATTATTTGGCAGTCGTGACATCGATATTTTGCCGAACTTTTGAAAAATTGATGTAGCCTAGAAATTAATTCTAGTATCCGGTATGTTTAAAAAATCACATGCACATCTCCATATTGTGGAGAATTTGATTGTACAATTTGACTAATCTCTTACAAAGTTTGAGTTTTTGCGGCACAATAAATTATGAAGTTGATTTGTGGCGGCCGTTTTGAATTTCACCGAAATCTTGAACAAATTGCCTGTACATCTCCATATCGTCGCATTCGTGGGGAATGTGATTGTAAGATTTGGATAATTTCTGATTAAGGTTTTGACTAATTTTTTGCGCCCACAACAAATTATGAAGTTGAACTCTGGCAGATATTTTGCATTTCGGTAGCATGTTTAAAAACTCACTTGCACATCCCCATGTTGTTGAGAATGTGATTTAAAAATGCAAAAAAAAAATGACCACTGGGTTTTTAGTTAGTACCGCCTGATGCCTCACGCTTGATAGATCCTAGCATGACTAACCCACCCCCCCCTTCCCCTGCGGAATGGGAATAAAAACATGCTCGCCACTTCTATTAGGATATTAGGGTCACGCTAAGAATATATATATATACAATTCAATGTTCTAATCGAGCAGTTATAATCAGTATAAATGCTCTCATTTTCTCTAAATTTATGTG
This sequence comes from Flabesymbios commensalis, assembly GCA_964017125.1. Taxonomy (NCBI): domain Eukaryota; kingdom Metazoa; phylum Annelida; class Polychaeta; order Terebellida; family Flabelligeridae; genus Flabesymbios; species Flabesymbios commensalis. Next base: position 40,405,172 of record OZ024910.1, on the reverse strand, counting down.
ATCTTTCAACAACTCCCAGCTACCTGGAACATTAGGCTAGCAGGGGCAGATCTAGCTTTTCACTGAGGGGGGGGGGGGGGGTAACATTTGAAAAAAAATTGCTGTAAGGGCGTCGAGGAAATTTATTATTTCCAAAGGCTTTCTCATGCAATCTAAGGCATATTGAGCACTGACTAAACTTATTAAAGGAGACATGATTGCTACACGAAGGCTAGTAAATGTATAACCAATAGGCCTAAGACCAATTACATTAATGGAAGTCACGATAATAAAACTGAGCTGTCTTTAAATTATCAGATATGGCTCACCTGCATAAAGTTAGGTTGATGTAGATAGATGTGATTCTAGAAAAATTGTATACATGCCACCAGACTGGAGCTCAGGCTCCTTTAAATGAAGACATGTTTGAAAAAGATATTGGAACAGCTCTGAAGAAGACACGTGATCATGGTAACAGTTTTTGCCAGCTTGACCTTGAAATGACCTTGGCATGACCTTCAAATTGCTTTCGGATGGTACGCCAGTAAAACAAAACCACACCCCATGTCAAACTTCAAAACCCAATTATTTATCAAAAATTTGCTATGGGAGCCCAAGCTAATGTCTTACAATGCTGCATAATTGTAATTTGGCCCGTTCAACTGAATATTGAAGAAGGATCGTAATAAGTGGAATACCTAGAATACCTAGCCTCCTTCCCAAGGTTGATACTGCCCTTAATATCCTAAAATGTGTGTGGAAAATACATAGGACGAAGAGTATGTCAAAACCAGTCCTCTGTGATAAATGACTGCACAACAACAGCGTGGAAATTGATAAAAAGTGGGCATTTTAACTATTGTCTTGCAGTTTGACCTTTAAATGACTTCGGTGTGACCTTGATATGACCTTGGTGTTATGTTTATGATTCAAAGCAGTCTCTTCGAGGATTTGACATACTTTTGGGACACAGAAACAAATCATAGACATTGTAATATACAATTTTCAATACTTTTTTAATTTTGCAAGTGCATATTTTGACCTTTCGAGGTCAATGACCTCTAGAGGTCATCAAAGGTCAAATCCTGTTTACCTCCACATCTTAAAATGACCCTTAGGATATGTTCTACAAGTGGTAGAAATTTCATGCTTTAATCATAAAATGCACAATAGGTTACCTTATCTACTAAACTAAGTGTATTCGTAGGGATTTTATAGAAAATTAAGGCTATTAATTACAATAATTGTTGTGTTATGAACGTTGTATATCGATAACTAATATTACTTTAACAGCCAAATTAATAAACAATCAGAGAAGGATGGAATAAAGTGTTTTTAGCAACAAGGTGCACGGGAGTCACGAGAATAATTTATTTATTGTTTTTCACAAAATTAATAGTCAACCTAGAAAATATACATACATATACACACGTATGCATTCACTTGTGAAACGTATCTGACAGATAAAGCTACAATGAACAAAAAAGGGTAAAACTGGTTGCTCTACGTCGATTCAAAATGCTTATAACAGCTTTGTTCGTAGGGTTACGCTGTCATTTGTTGGGTTACTCTATCTAGGTGGCCTATGAAAAATCATCACAATACTGCAATATTGACGGCTCATTATAGTATTTAAACACATGTGTGTTATCCCGTATGATACTGCTCAATATCCAATACATTTACCACACTATAATTAACTTCACATATAGATCATTGAACAAAATCACTAATTTGTCAAATAATTGTATGTATTTCCAACTGGTGAAGTCAGATAGTGATTATGGCGCTATTGTATCACACACGTTTTAAAATACCACTTGTTTTTGCTTGCTTATACAGATTGTTTTTGAAAAATATCGTGTTTTTAGAGAAAGGTCTTCTAATGCCAATTAAACTCGTATTGGGTTTTACAACATAGAAGCTATTTGTGAAATTGGTAACCCTACGAATGCGCACAATGGTGAACTCTTTTAGATGCTGGATATGCCTAAATTAATATTTCAAATATTTGTAATACACAAAAGAATACAGGTTGGATATATTGTTCAATATGATGTATAACAAAGTATATTAATAGTAAATTTGCCTTTGCACTGGTGAGTTAAATAATTTACAAACGTTTTAAAAACAAGTATTTTATTTTTTTGATAAAAATATTTAATAGCTTGTTGAGTTTTACACCTCATAAATGCTCGCTATGATGTTAGATTTATTAGTGGCCTGTTTTGCAATGAGAACAATATATATTTATTAATCATTCAACGTTTTTCTCTTGTAGATAGTAACCCTACGAACACCTAAAATTTGTGTAACCCTACGAATGACAATATCATCAGTCTCTGGTGGCTCTTCTATTACATAATAATATTATAAACTGTATCGTCCACATATTGGCATGTCATGACATGATAATGCAACATAAATAATCAATTACCTCCTATATTATCCACACATACACAGTGAAATGTAGCACTGTGATAATTTGTAGGAGATATTAAAAATTCAAACATTGCTAACTTTTCAAGATATCTATATTAATCACTGAAATCTGGCTGCCACGTACACAGTAGGGCCTACCTTGGTTATTCTGTTAGACAAGGTTGTAAACCCTATGTGCTTTCATGGAAGTGCACAGCTGCCATTTCTTTATTGAAAATTCGTAGGGTTACACATATTTTTATACCCCGTAGTGTTTAATAATGGCAGAAATTAAAAAAATTCTAAAATTTTCCGATACGTTACCTTGCCCATACTAAACATTGGTATCGCAAGTGTATTCAGAGAAAAGAGCTTGTGCTAATCTGTATAGTAGTATTCGTTTTATAGAGCATGAAAGCGCCTTAGTATCGTTACAAAAACGCACTTGAAATTATTGCACCTATTTTGCTATTAGCAACCTTTTCTGTGCACATGCTCCACAGTGAATTCAGTCCAGTAAATAAATGGCAAGAACAGCTCATGTCACATATATAGTCTGTACAATATGTATATTATGCAATATTAATTTACTCAGATATCTTAACACAAGCTGTATTCGTAGGGTTACACAACTTTTACATTTTCAAAAAATATGAATTTAAAAAATTCAAATTCACAAAAGCAAAAAAAGTGTTCGCTATTTATTAGGTGCAGGTGAGACGCTTCAGAAAGCGTAATATAAAGGCGCTGTTACTTTTGAATATTGAGAAAATAAACATTTTCAAAATTAGGTCCAAATGCATCACTTTCGTGGGAATCGACCATATATAAAACATGTACATCTGGAGGCAATAAAAACATTCATCACCATTAAAAGTCATAAACTATTATTATTTTATTGCTTGATCATCTATTACTATTACTATTAATAGTACTAAATAGGATTTCATTATTCTAAAGATGGCTTCCCAACACCCCTCACAGCCATCCCGCCCCATCATTTTATACGAAAAATATTGCAGTGAATGAGTTTGGTTCATCTCTAAGATAGCTGCAATGCATATAATACGTGTAATAACATTTTCATACAAAGTGTAAATTTATGTCAACAGAAGGCCTGAAGTCGTATACAGGTTAGAGTTTTTGCGATCACAAATATTTAAAAAGTCGACTTGTGGTGGCCATTTAAATCTCATTAAAATCACCTGCACATTTCCGGATGGTGGGTAATGTGATTGTAAACTTTAAATTATTTCTGACTTTAATTTTTTATTATTTGTGCCCACAAAAAATTAGAAAGTTCATCTCTCACCTGTACATCTCCATATCGTGAGGACTGTATAATAAAATTGGAATAATTTATGACTGTAAATATTTGAAGATGCCCTATATTTTTTTAAAAGACAGTCAGAATAAATAAAAAATATTTTTTTGACTCACCTGCCCCCCCCCCCCTACCCGAAAATAATTAAATCTGAAGTGACCACTAAAACAAAATTGTAAAAAAATGCCTTTACCCCCCACCCCCCTCAGGTCCTGCTTATTTGTTCAAAATCCCCCACCCAACTAATAGCAATGGAATCCAAATAGGTTATTGAAAAAATAAATGGAAAAAAATGTCATTGCCCCCTGCTTATCTGATTAAATTTTGTAACCCCCCCCCCACCTAAAAAATGCAATATTAAAAAAAAAATTGCTTTGACGCCCCTACTTTTTCATTCAAATTTGTTTTGACCTCCCGCCTCCCCCCCCCCCGCCCTGGCAAAAAATAATCTATTTGGTCCCATATGTCCTCTTTCTGCCTTACCCTCCCTTTCGGAGAAAAATGTAAACCGGACGGACGGCCGAACGGACGGTAGCCGGACGAACAGACAACCCAACAGCATAATGCCTCCGGCCGCAGGCGAACAGAGGCACAAACAACCTGCACATCTCCATATTGTGGGGAATGTAATTGAGAAATTTGAATAATCTCTGACTATTTTTTTGAATTTTAGCCCCCACAAAGAAAATTGATTTTGATCCGTGGCGGTCATTTTGAAATTCAGTAAAACCTTGACAAATTAACCTCCAAATCTGACTTTAAGTTTTTTGGGGCCCACAAAATAATTTTGAGTTGTACGGCCATTTTAAATTTTGGTAGCATCTTTAAAAATCACTTGTATATTCCCATGCTGATAGAAATGTGATTTTAAAATAAAAATAAAAATTGGCTACTAGTTTTTGCGGCAAAAAAAAAGCGCGACGCCGGACGCCGGGCGGAATCCTGGCACGACTGAAATTCCACTCCCACTACGGGCGGGGAATAAAAAGAAAGAATAGTGAACTCTTTTAGATGCTGGATATGCCTAAATTAATATTTCAAATATTTGTAATACACAAAAGAATACAGGTTGGATATATTGTTCAATATGATGTATAACAAAGTATATTAATAGTAAATTTGCCTTTGCATTGGTGAGTTAAATAATTTACAAACGTTTTAAAAACAAGTATTTTATTTTTTTGATAAAAATATTTAATAGCTTGTTGAGTTTTACACCTCATAAATGCTCGCTATGATGTTAGATTTATTAGTGGCCTGTTTTGCAATGAGAACAATATATATTTATTAATCATTCAACGTTTTTCTCTTGTAGATAGTAACCCTACGAATACCTAAAATTTGTGTAACCCTACGAATGACAATATCATCAGTCTCTGGTGGCTCTTCTATTACATAATAATATTATAAACTGTATCGTCCACATATTGGCATGTCATGACATGATAATGCAACATAAATAATCAATTACCTCCTATATTATCCACACATACACAGTGAAATGTAGCACTGTGATAATTTGTAGGAGATATTAAAAATTCAAACATTGCTAACTTTTCAAGATATCTATATTAATCACTGAAATCTGGCTGCCACGTACACAGTAGGGCCTACCTTGGTTATTCTGTTAGACAAGGTTGTAAACCCCATGTGCTTTCATGGAAGTGCACAGCTGCCATTTCTTTATTGAAAATTCGTAGGGTTACACATATTTTTTATACCCCGTAGTGTTTAATAATGGCAGAAATTAAAAAAATTCTAAAATTTTCCGATACGTTACCTTGCCCATACTAAACATTGGTATCGCAAGTGTATTCAGAGAAAAGAGCTTGTGCTAATCTGTATAGTAGTATTCGTTTTATAGAACATGAAAGCGCATTCGTATCGTTACAAAAACGCACTTGAAATTATTGCACCTATTTTGCTATTAGCAACCTTTTCTGTGCACATGCTCCACAGTGAATTCAGTCCAGTAAATAAATGGCAAGAACAGCTCATGTCACAGATATAGTCTGTACAATATGTATATTATGCAATATTAATTTACTCAGATATCTTAACACAAGCTGTATTCGTAGGGTTACACAAATTTTACATTTTCAAAAAATATGAATTTAAAAAATTCAAATTCACAAAAGCAAAAAAAGTGTTCGCTATTTATTAGGTGCAGGTGAGACGCTTCAGAAAGCGTAATATAAAGGCGCTGTTACTTTTGAATATTGAGAAAATAAACATTTTCAAAATTAGGTCCAAATGCATCACTTTCGTGGGAATCGACCATATATAAAACATGTACATCTGGAAGCAATAAAGACATTCATCACCATTAAAAGTCATAAACTATTATTATTTTATTGCTTGATCATCTATTACTATTACTATTAATAGTACTAAATAGGATTTCATTATTCTAAAGATGGCTTCCCAACACCCCTCACAGCCATCCCGCCCCATCATTTTATACGATTTTTGCGATCACAAATATTTAAAAAGTCGACTTGTGGTGGCCATTTAAATCTCATTAAAATCACCTGCACATTTCCGGATGGTGGGTTATGTGATTGTAAACTTTAAATTATTTCTGACTTTAATTTTTTATTATTTGTGCCCACAAAAAATTAGAAAGTTCATCTCTCACCTGTACATCTCCATATCGTGAGGACTGTATAATAAAATTGGAATAATTTATGACTTTAAATATTTGAAGATGCCCTATATTTTTTTAAAAGACAGTCAGAATAAATAAAAAATATTTTTTTGACTCACCTGCCCCGCCCCCTACCCGAAAATAATTAAATCTGAAGTGACCACTGAAGCAAAATTGTAAAAAAATGCCTTTACCCCCCACCCCCCCTCAGGTCCTGCTTATTTGTTCAAAATCCCCCACCCAACTAATAGCAATGGAATCCAAATAGGTTATTGAAAAAATAAATGGAAAAAATGTCATTGCCCCCTGCTTATCTGATTAAATTTTGTAACCCCCCCCCCCCACCTAAAAAATGCAATATTAAAAAAAAAATTGCTTTGACGCCCCTACTTTTTCATTCAAATTTGTTTTGACCTCCCGCCTCCAACCCCCCCCCCCCCGCCCTGGCAAAAAATAATCTATTTGGTCCCATATGTCCTCTTTCTGCCTTACCCTCCCTTTCGGAGAAAAATGTAAACCGGACGGACGGCCGAACGGACGGTAGCCGGACGAACAGACAACCCAACAGCATAATGCCTCCGGCCGCAGGCGAACAGAGGCACAAACAACCTGCACATCTCCATATTGTGGGGAATGTAATTGAGAAATTTGAATAATCTCTGACTATTTTTTTGAATTTTAGCCCCCACAAAGAAAATTGATTTTGATCCGTGGCGGTCATTTTGAAATTCAGTAAAACCTTGACAAATTAACCTCCAAATCTGACTTTAAGTTTTTTGAGGCCCACAAAATAATTTTGAGTTGTACGGCCATTTTAAATTTTGGTAGCATCTTTAAAAATCACTTGTATATTCCCATGCTGCTAGAAATGTGATTTTAAAATAAAAATAAAAATTGGCTACTAGTTTTTGCGGCAAAAAAAAAGCGCGACGCCGGACGCCGGGCGGAATCCTGGCACGACTGAAATTCCACTCCCCCTACGGGCGGGGAATAAAAAGAAAGAACAAAATTTGATCAAAATACGCATATTAACACGTAGACAGATTTGAGTTCACGACCAAAAACATGTGTGCTGAGAAAAAGATTTAATATGTAAAATAAATGTGTTATATGTGACTCTAACATGCGTGGATTAGCCACACAATTAAAATCGAAACTGACAATTAATCCGGAGTCGGTATGTGTATAAATGAACTTCGGGTTTGAAGATATCACACTTAACTACTCGATACTGAGTTGGTGATCATCCATTTCGGGGCAAATGATATTTGGGATCAAGCGAACATGGTAATACAGAATATCATCGAACTTACACAAACAATGGAAACTGTACACAATACACACTCCTATTTGTCGGAAAAGGAGCCAGAATATTAAGTATAATACATTCATTCACCGTATGAACAGTTCCACACGAGATATATGCTCAAAATCGAAACATTTTGACTATTTGCCAACACCCGTGAAAAAAACAACATTTGAGTCATGAGGGAATACAATTAACCCTTTAACCACCGGTGCCGCATATATTCGGGTTTTCATTTTTTATTAGCACACTAAGTACCATATTTTAAATATGTTCAATATATAATGTGACATCAACCAGCAAGATTTGAAAAAGAGTTGACCTCCATTTGTCAAATCTGAATAATTTTCACTCACTTGGGGGTTGTGGATCGCGTCAGCGAGACACAACTTCAAGTGGGTGAAAATTCAAATTGAATAATTTGGCGGTTAAAGGGTTAAATGATAATGGAGAACAAAAACTATGGCTGAAATGCTTGACAAGCATGCAGTAATATAAGTAAAGATGAAGATTTGAAAATAATTCCATACACAAACAAGAGGTCTGAAGGCCTATATCATCCCACGCCATAAATTAGGTTAGACTTTTTACGGTCACATATATCTAAAACGTCGATTTGTGGTGGGTGGCCATTTTAAATTTTAGGAAAAATCACCTGCACATTTCCAGATGGTGGGTAATGTGATTGTACAATGTGAATTATCACTGACCTCAATTTTTTAGTTTTTGCGCCTTCAAAATCCATTGAATTTCAGGAAAACCTTATAAAAATCACTTGCACATCTCCATATCGTGGAGAATGCGATTGTGAAATTTGAATAATTTCCGACTTTATGTGTTGGAGTTTTTGCGCCTACAAAAAAATTAGAGTTGACCTCTGGCGGCCATTTTGAATTTCAGTAGCATGATTAAAAAATTACTTGCACATCCCCATGTTGCTAGGAAGGTGATGTTAACATTTCAAAAGAAATGACCAAGCACAATATTAGCGTTTTTTGCGCCTCCCCCCCAAAAAAATTAAAGTTGATCTGTTGCGGCCATTTTGAATTTAAGTTAAACCTTGAAATAGTCACCTGCACATCTCCATATCGTGGGGAATGTGATAGTAAAATTTGAATAATTTCTGACTTTTAGTTTTAGAGTTTTTATGCCCACAAATTTTTTTAGAGTTGACCTCTGGCGACTATTTTGAATTTTACCAGCATCTCTAATTTGCATTTGCAGATCCCCATGTTGCTAGGAATGTCATGTTAAAATGTCATAACACTTGACAAGTAGTTTTAGAGTTTTTGCACCCACAAGAAAACGTAACGCCGGACGCCGGACAGAATCCTGGCGCGACTAAATCCCCCTTTCCCTACGAGCGGGGGATAACAATCGATAATACACTGTCAAAATAGAATTTAGATATTTAGTATATAAATGACCACCGAATTTGCATACTCATTTCTTGTCACTGGTGATGGAAGACGTTTACAGACATTATGTGGTGCACCATACTAATTTGTTTTTGAAACTTATGATTTAACATTTTTTGTTATTTTCGAAAACTAAGTATAAATAAGTATAAATATAAATAAACAGTAAATAAAACAAATAATTCAATAAAAAAATGTTCTTGCTCAAAAAAGTATGAAAAAAGTATAAAAAGTCACTTTGGGTGAAAAAAAGTATATAACTTTAAAAAAAGTATATGATTGCAGTTAATTATTTTGCTAGTAGGCTAGTAGTGTTCCTAATATGGTGTATGAACTTTTCCTATTCACAGGCTGAATTTTCTATCTTAGGCCTACTTATGGGTTAAAACTGGAAAATAAAACACTTAATATTAATTGTGATAAAATCATTTCTTTCACTAAATCCCATCTATTATAACCACAAAAAATGGATAGGCCCCTATATTCAGATATAAAGTTATTTAAAATCTTGCAAAACTGATAAAAAATGCAAACCCTCGCCGACCGATCCGGATAGTATCCGGGTCCTGAGTCACGATCGTAATCCGGATCATCCCCGAAATATAGCGGCCTGTCCCTTGACCTGAGATACGCCTCTGGTAAAAAAGTTTCATACCAACATGGTGATTACTTTGTGAGAATTAGTGTCCTAAACATGCTGTATGAACTTTTTCCATCCGCACGCTATTTTTTCTTCTTAGGGTTGTTGTTGTTGAAAACTGGCAATAATACAATTAATATTTGTGATAAAATTACACTTCTTACACTAAATTCCAACTATTATAACCAGTTGAATATATAATATAAATAATAAAATAAAACAGAAAATATTAAAAATCTTCTAAAAACGTAAACAATTACACCTAAAACTGTTCAAAAATTAACTTGCTTTGACCTCCCCCCACTTTTTCATTCAATTTTTTTTTGACCCCCTCGCCTGCCCCCCATGGCATACAAATAATCAAATTGGCCCCACTATGTGCCCACCCTGTCTGATTTTTTTTTGACTTGATCACTCCCCTTCCTGCCTTGCCCTCCCATTCGAAAAAGATGTAATCCGGACGGATATCCGGACGGACGGACAGATACCCGGACGGACGGACAATCCGACAACATAATGGCTCCTGCAATATATAAAGATTATAAATCTTCTAGAAACGTGAATAATTACACCTAAAACTGTTCAAAAATGCAAACCTCCGCAGACTGATCTGGATAGTAATGCGGATCCTGAATACGGATCTTCATCCGGATCATCCACAAAATTCAATGGTCTTTCCCATGATCTGAGACACGCCTCTCGTAAAAAGTTCATGCTAAGCCGATAATTACTTTGTAAGTAGTAGTGTCCCAAACATGGTGTAATAACTTTTCCATCCACACACTAAATTTTCCTACTTAGGGGGGTTATGGGTGAGAACTGGTAGGCCTAATAATATAATTAATATTTATTATAAAATTACACTTCTTTCACTAAATTCCATCTATTACAACCAAGGAAGATGGTTATATAGTTAAATATAAAAAATATTATAAATCTTCTAAAAAACGTGAACAATTACACCTAAAACTGGCCAAAAATGCAAACCTCTGCCGAGCGATCTAGATAGAAATCCGGATCCTGAATTCGTATCGTAATTCAGATCATCCGCAAAATTTAATGGCCTTTCCCATGATCTGAGACACGTCTCTGATAAAAGTTTCATGCAAATCCGGTGATTACTTTGTAAGTAGTAGTGTCCTAAACATGGTGTATTACCTTTTTCCATCCGCGCGCAAAATTTTCTAACTTTAAAAGGAGGGTTATGGATGAAAACTGGCCATAAAACATTTAATATTTATGACAAAATCACATTTCTTTCACTAAATACCACCTGAGATAACCACAGAAAATGGCGATATACCTAAATGTCAAATAAATTCAGTTATTCCATTGAACAACTTGAACTAATATACATATTGCGAAAAAAACGTGAGAAAAATCACTTAAAATTGCTAAAGAAAAAGATTTTTTGTTAATCCCATTTAATTTTATGGATTTATGGCTCTGAGTATTTAATTACATAATTTTTTTTATGTTATGTAGGTCTGCTATAAATTCCTTGATATGGAGATTTTCCAAAAATTATTTCTGTGAAAAAAATGGGAAAATCGATTTTTCGGACAAAATGTGTACGCTTAGCGTACAGAAGCGTTAATAATTTTTTTCGCGGGAAATTTTGCAAAGCAGACAAGTCAAACATACCTCCCAAGGATCCAAGCAACAGAGAAATAGCATTAAAAAAGTACAGGAAGCCGTGTCCGGTCCCACCATTTTTTATTGAGCTTTTGAATATGTGAATCCTGCACTAATTTTTAAATGTTGACCTCTGGCGACTATTTTGAATTTTACCAGCATCTCTAATTTGCATTTGCAGATCCCCATGTTGCTAGGAATGTCATGTTAAATTAAAATGTCATAACACTTGACAAGTAGTTTTAGAGTTTTTGCACCCACAAGAAAACGTAACGCCGGACAGTATCCTGGCGCGACTAAATCCCCCTTTCCCTACGAGCGGGGGATAACAATCGATAATACACTGTCAAAATAGAATTTAGATATTTAGTATATAAATGACCACCGAATTTGCATACTCATTTCTTGTCACTGGTGATGGAAGACGTTTACAGACATTATGTGGTGCACCATACTAATTTGTTTTTGAAATTTATGATTTAACATTTTTTGTTATTTTCGAAAACTAAGTATAAATAAGTATAAATATAAATAAACAGTAAATAAAACAAATAATTCAATAAAAAAATGTTCTTGCTCAAAAAAGTATGAAAAAAGTATAAAAAGTCACTTTGGGTGAAAAAAAGTATATAACTTTAAAAAAAGTATATAATTGCAGTTAATTATTTTGCTAGTAGGCTAGTAGTGTTCCTAATATGGTGTATGAACTTTTCCTATTCACAGGCTGAATTTTCTATCTTAGGCCTACTTATGGGTTAAAACTGGAAAATAAAACACTTAATATTAATTGTGATAAAATCATTTCTTTCACTAAATCCCATCTATTATAACCACAAAAAATGGATAGGCCCCTATATTCAGATATAAAGTTATTTAAAATCTTGCAAAACTGATAAAAAATGCAAACCCTCGCCGACCGATCCGGATAGTATCCGGGTCCTGAGTCACGATCGTAATCCGGATCATCCCCGAAATATAGCGGCCTGTCCCTTGACCTGAGATACGCCTCTGGTAAAAAAGTTTCATACCAACATGGTGATTACTTTGTGAGAATTAGTGTCCTAAACATGCTGTATGAACTTTTTCCATCCGCACGCTATTTTTTCTTCTTAGGGTTGTTGTTGTTGAAAACTGGCAATAATACAATTAATATTTGTGATAAAATTACACTTCTTACACTAAATTCCAACTATTATAACCAGTTGAATATATAATATAAATAATAAAATAAAACAGAAAATATTAAAAATCTTCTAAAAACGTAAACAATTACACCTAAAACTGTTCAAAAATTAACTTGCTTTGACCTCCCCCCACTTTTTCATTCAAATTTTTTTTGACCCCCTCGCCTGCCCCCCATGGCATACAAATAATCAAATTGGCCCCACTATGTGCCCACCCTGTCTGATTTTTTTTTTTACTTGATCACTCCCCTTCCTGCCTTGCCCTCCCATTCGAAAAAGATGTAATCCGGACGGATATCCGGACGGACGGACAGATTACCGGACGGACGGACAATCCGACAACATAATGGCTCCTGCAATATATAAAGATTATAAATCTTCTAGAAACGTGAATAATTACACCTAAAACTGTTCAAAAATGCAAACCTCCGCAGACTGATCTGGATAGTAATGCGGATCCTGAATACGGATCTTCATCCGGATCATCCACAAAATTCAATGGTCTTTCCCATGATCTGAGACACGCCTCTCGTAAAAAGTTCATGCTAAGCCGATAATTACTTTGTAAGTAGTAGTGTCCCAAACATGGTGTAATAACTTTTCCATCCACACACTAAATTTTCCTACTTAGGGGGGTTATGGGTGAGAACTGGTAGGCCTAATAATATAATTAATATTTATTATAAAATTACACTTCTTTCACTAAATTCCATCTATTACAACCAAGGAAGATGGTTATATAGTTAAATATAAAAAATATTATAAATCTTCTAAAAAACGTGAACAATTACACCTAAAACTGGCCAAAAATGCAAACCTCTGCCGAGCGATCTAGATAGAAATCCGGATCCTGAATTCGTATCGTAATTCAGATCATCCGCAAAATTTAATGGCCTTTCCCATGATCTGAGACACGTCTCTGATAAAAGTTTCATGCAAATCTGGTGATTACTTTGTAAGTAGTAGTGTCCTAAACATGGTGTATTACCTTTTTCCATCCGCGCGCAAAATTTTCTAACTTTAAAAGGAGGGTTATGGATGAAAACTGGCCATAAAACATTTAATATTTATGACAAAATCACATTTCTTTCACTAAATACCACCTGAGATAACCACAGAAAATGGCGATATACCTAAATGTCAAATAAATTCAGTTATTCCATTGAGCAACTTGAACTAATATACATATTGCGAAAAAAACGTGAGAAAAATCACTTAAAATTGCTAAAGAAAAAGATTTTTTGTTAATCCCATTTAATTTTATGGATTTATGGCTCTGAGTATTTAATTACATAATTTTTTTTATGTTATGTAGGTCTGCTATAAATTCCTTGATATGGAGATTTTCCAAAAATTATTTCTGTGAAAAAAATGGGAAAATCGATTTTTCGGACAAAATGTGTACGCTTAGCGTACAGAAGCGTTAATAATTTTTTTCGCGGGAAATTTTGCAAAGCAGACAAGTCAAACATACCTCCCAAGGATCCAAGCAACAGAGAAATAGCATTAAAAAAGTACAGGAAGCCGTGTCCGGTCCCACCATTTTTTATTGAGCTTTTGAATATGTGAATCCTGCACTAATTTTTAAATGTTGACCTCTGGCGACTATTTTGAATTTTACCAGCATCTCTAATTTGCATTTGCAGATCCCCATGTTGCTAGGAATGTCATGTTAAATTAAAATGTCATAACACTTGACAAGTAGTTTTAGAGTTTTTGCACCCACAAGAAAACGTAACGCCGGACGCCGGACAGAATCCTGGCGCGACTAAATCCCCCTTTCCCTACGAGCGGGGGATAACAATCGATAATACACTGTCAAAATAGAATTTAGATATTTAGTATATAAATGACCACCGAATTTGCATACTCATTTCTTGTCACTGGTGATGGAAGACGTTTACAGACATTATGTGGTGCACCATACTAATTTGTTTTTGAAATTTATGATTTAACATTTTTTGTTATTTTCGAAAACTAAGTATAAATAAGTATAAATATAAATAAACAGTAAATAAAACAAATAATTCAATAAAAAAATGTTCTTGCTCAAAAAAGTATGAAAAAAGTATAAAAAGTCACTTTGGGTGAAAAAAAGTATATAACTTTAAAAAAAGTATATAATTGCAGTTAATTATTTTGTTAGTAGGCTAGTAGTGTTCCTAATATGGTGTATGAACTTTTCCTATTCACAGGCTGAATTTTCTATCTTAGGCCTACTTATGGGTTAAAACTGGAAAATAAAACACTTAATATTAATTGTGATAAAATCATTTCTTTCACTAAATCCCATCTATTATAACCACAAAAAATGGATAGGCCCCTATATTCAGATATAAAGTTATTTAAAATCTTGCAAAACTGATAAAAAATGCAAACCCTCGCCGACCGATCCGGATAGTATCCGGGTCCTGAGTCACGATCGTAATCCGGATCATCCCCGAAATATAGCGGCCTGTCCCTTGACCTGAGATACGCCTCTGGTAAAAAAGTTTCATACCAACATGGTGATTACTTTGTGAGAATTAGTGTCCTAAACATGCTGTATGAACTTTTTCCATCCGCACGCTATTTTTTCTTCTTAGGGTTGTTGTTGTTGAAAACTGGCAATAATACAATTAATATTTGTGATAAAATTACACTTCTTACACTAAATTCCAACTATTATAACCAGTTGAATATATAATATAAATAATAAAATAAAACAGAAAATATTAAAAATCTTCTAAAAACGTAAACAATTACACCTAAAACTGTTCAAAAATTAACTTGCTTTGACCTCCCCCCACTTTTTCATTCAAATTTTTTTTGACCCCCTCGCCTGCCCCCCATGGCATACAAATAATCAAATTGGCCCCACTATGTGCCCACCCTGTCTGATTTTTTTTTTTACTTGATCACTCCCCTTCCTGCCTTGCCCTCCCATTCGAAAAAGATGTAATCCGGACGGATATCCGGACGGACGGACAGATACCCGGACGGACGGACAATCCGACAACATAATGGCTCCTGCAATATATAAAGATTATAAATCTCCTAGAAACGTGAATAATTACACCTAAAACTGTTCAAAAATGCAAACCTCCGCAGACTGTTCTGGATAGTAATGCGGATCCTGAATACGGATCTTCATCCGGATCATCCACAAAATTCAATGGTCTTCCCCATGATCTGAGACACGCCTCTCGTAAAAAGTTCATGCTAAGCCGATAATTACTTTGTAAGTAGTAGTGTCCCAAACATGGTGTAATAACTTTTCCATCCACACACTAAATTTTCCTACTTAGGGGGGTTATGGGTGAGAACTGGTAGGCCTAATAATATAATTAATATTTATTATAAAATTACACTTCTTTCACTAAATTCCATCTATTACAACCAAGGAAGATGGTTATATAGTTAAATATAAAAAATATTATAAATCTTCTAAAAAACGTGAACAATTACACCTAAAACTGGCCAAAAATGCAAACCTCTGCAGAGCGATCTAGATAGAAATCCGGATCCTGAATCCGTATCGTAATTCAGATCATCCGCAAAATTTAATGGCCTTTCCCATGATCTGAGACACGTCTCTGATAAAAGTTTCATGCAAATCCGGTGATTACTTTGTAAGTAGTAGTGTCCTAAACATGGTGTATTACCTTTTTCCATCCGCGCGCAAAATTTTCTAACTTTAAAAGGAGGGTTATGGATGAAAACTGGCCATAAAACATTTAATATTTATGACAAAATCACATTTCTTTCACCAAATACCACCTGAGATAACCACAGAAAATGGCGATATACCTAAATGTCAAATAAATTCAGTTATTCCATTGAACAACTTGAACTAATATACATATTGCGAAAAAAACGTGAGAAAAATCACTTAAAATTGCTAAAGAAAAAGATTTTTTGTTAATCCCATTTAATTTTATGGATTTATGGTTCTGAGTATTTAATTACATAATTTTTTTTATGTTATGTAGGTCTGCTATAAATTCCTTGATATGGAGATTTTCCAAACATTATTTCTGTGAAAAAAATGGGAAAATCGATTTTTCGGACAAAATGTGTACGCTTAGCGTACAGAAGCGTTAATAATTTTTTTCGCGGGAAATTTTGCAAAGCAGACAAGTCAAACATACCTCCCAAGGATCCAAGCAACAGAGAAATAGCATTAAAAAAGTACAGGAAGCCGTGTCCGGTCCCACCATTTTTTATTGAGCTTTTGAATATGTGAATCCTGCACTAAATGGATATTAAAGGGTTTTTTAATTTGAAACCATCATTAATGTCTTACTTATAGCTTTTTCCGCTTCATTTGAATAGGCTACCTATGTTATTGTCATTATGCTAGGGCCATTATAAATATGTTATACTTTCAGTCCAAGCGACGTCTTTAGACGTCAGAATCTAAACTCTTGAGACGTCAGATTCTGACGTTTAAATACGGTTTTCGCGCTGTTTTATTTTGATTCTTTGTTCCTTCGAATTTATAAACAGATGAAGCCGTAATGATTTGCTAAGATTGGACAATTTTCTGGAACAACTATACTTCGGGATAAAATTAAGTTTGTTTGAAAAATTATGATTTCGCCATGTATTTTCTTTTCCAAATATAGCACCATTTTCTTATTTTAAGCCCATTGAACGCCACGTTTCTAGCATTACCCCACTGTCCTATATAGTCCTTGGGCCTACCGTATTAAAATCATGTCTTGTGTTAGCTGGAGAGTAGGCCTAGTGTATAAATGAACGAGGTTTTATTTGATTTTAAGTGATCAAAAATGTAAGCTAATAATACTAACCATTAGAACCATTTCAAACACAATGTTGTTGATGAACACGCAATTTTATATGAAAATTTTACACTATAATATTCCATGTATTATAATTCATCGGCCAATTATACATGTCAACCCTTGTGATGTACCTAAGACCTTGGTAGCGAATCATAACTTCAAATGGTCGGATATTGCCCAGATCTGCCACATTTTTGCTTGTAAATAACAACTTTGATTTAACCCTTTAAACGCCGGTGCCGCAAATATTCGAGTTTTCATTTTTTAATAGGCACATTAAGTACCATATTTTAAATTATGTCAAAGATGTGACATTAACCAGCAAGACTTGAAAAAAGTTGACCTCCATTTTGTCAAATCTGAATAATTTTTACTCACTTGAAGTTGTGGATCGCTCAGAATAATTTTCACTCTCTTGAAGTTGTGGATCGCGTCAGCTAGACACAACTTCAAGTGGGTGAAAATTAAAATTGAATAATTTGGCGGTTAAAGGGTTAAACACCAATCTGGTTAATCCGGGACATGCTTTGTCAAAACCCGTTACTCTAACTATAAATAAAAGCGTTTAGTAAGGAATTCCGATGCCTAAATGGTTGAGGTTAGACATTAACCCCATCTGGTGAGTGAGGCTGTTTTGCTCCACCTGGTGAGTGCACCTGGGTTAAAAGCGAAATTTAGTGCCTGCTTCCACGACTTGATAGAACTTGTGTTTATTAACCCGTGTCATGCTGGATAGCTTCAATTGTATTTTTCGTCATTTGAAGCTGGAATTGCTAACGCAATTTCCAGCTTCAAATGACGAAAAATATTACTATTTATGAAAAATAGATATGTCTAAAATTAAATTATTGGATCAATTAAGCATCTAGTAAAAACTATTTTATCAAAAATAAGTGATATTTTTATTGATCTAAACATCCTTAACCCCGTATATATCCGGGCATAGCCGGACAAGGGTTAATAATTAGGAGGTGTGGACTCTAATTTGACCAAAAAATAATCACTTATATAACATTATACCATTATGATCAGTGTCTTTGTATCAAGTCACCATGCCTGAAACTAGGACGATATGAAAAGGCCTACTGGTGTAAATTCACGAAGGTGATGGAAGGTATTTTTTCCGGTATGTTAAACCCTCTAACCGCCGGTGCCGCATATATTCGGGTTTTAATTTTTTATTAGCACATTAAAGCAGCCCCTTGGGACGACATCAATTTTCGTTTTTAGTTCCGTACTGAAGTAGTGTATCCCACGGATCATGTTTTTTTTTTTCAGAATTTTCACATTTTTGCAAATATTTTAAATCAACATTTCTATGAAACCAGAAGTAACCCAAACAAACTATTTGTATACCTGAAGGACGATTGAAAGTTTTCACAGCATTAGGCCACATGCTGATGGCATCGGCCCAGCGTTGGGTAGACAATCAGTGCTGCAGGTGTGTCCTCCCGTGTCCTGACTATGGGACACCAATTAGCGGCGA
The DNA here is from genome assembly GCA_964017125.1 of Flabesymbios commensalis. NCBI lineage: Eukaryota > Metazoa > Annelida > Polychaeta > Terebellida > Flabelligeridae > Flabesymbios > Flabesymbios commensalis. The sequence continues at coordinate 40,386,345 of OZ024910.1, read as the reverse complement.
CTGCTCTGATCTTACCGTCTGATACGTGGGAATATGTGATCTAAAGTGCTGAATATTGCTGACTTGTTTTGTTTACATGGCAATATACGACCTGGAAATACAACTATTTCACTCTTTTTCGGTGCTTTGAAATTGATTTTGACTTTTTGGTATTTTTAGTTAAGATTAGTAGGCTATATAGCTTCATATAAATTAAATTTTCAAAATTGACAACATTGAAAATGTCTCATCCCAAGGGGTCCCTTTAAAGATGAAATGTGACATCAATCAGCGATATTTGAAAATAGTTGACCTCCATTTTGTCAAATCTGAATAATTTTCACTCACTTGAAGTTGTGGATCGCGTCAGCGAGAGACAACTTCAAGTGAGTGAAAATTCAGATTGAATAATTTGGCGGTTAAAGGGTTAACGGTAAGTTTCTGACAAATATACACGGGGAATATAATTAAATTCTTATGAGCGAAGCGTTTACAAGGATATCTCGATACAGGCAAAAGGAAGCGCAAAAAAATGATTTTGTGCTAACAAACTGTGAAAAAAAATCTGACAGAAAAAAATGTTGCCGCTCCCCCCTCCCCACACGGTATTTTAATGGCTGCTTCCTCACCTGCAAACCCATACACATTAGCTCGACTAACTTTCTGCATTTGAATTTTATTCAACGCCGGGTGTTTATTATTGTTGCACAGACAGACGACAATCCATGGCGATGAATTGAAACAAAATTGCAGACGTTTTAGTAATTTTCCACATGTTTGAATATGTCAAACCATACAATATAATTATCCAAATAATTGACAAGTACAAACTTTATATTAATATCATACAATACTATATTTTAATATAATCTATACTATAGTAGAATAAGACATCAGATTCTGACGTATAAAGTCGGTCCCCGCGCTGAAAGAATTCAGCTATTTATAATGGTCGTCGACCCATAGCATAGGTACCCTATTCAAATGAACCGGAAAGAACCAACGAGAACATTTATGATGATTTCAAATTGAAAAAACCCTCTAGTCTCCATAGTTTAAGCAACAATAATTCAGCGTTGTAAGGGTTATTTCGTGTTTGCAGGGATAAGTTCGGAGCGTGACATATACACTGTTTGGACCACGGGTGTCAAGTGACACCTGTGTTTGACCGAGATTCTACACAAATACAATAATTATTTACGGCATTGCATATAAAAATGACAATGTCTAAGCCAGTTGCGGTGCCAGAGTTTTTCACAAGAAGGTGCGACATTGGGATTGGAGTTTAAAAGTCAATTCTTGGAACTGATTGTGGTGCGATACATGCGGTGATCCCCGGGTGGTGTTCACACTGAACGTTAGAATAATGCTGCAGCGCTCATGTTTTCAAAGCTAATCATTTTTTCTTTATTCAACATGTTCAACGGTGTGGATTCACTCGTGTCACCAGTGTCTCTATCTCTACTTCAGACACTGGTCATTTTCCCCAGATCAGCTAATATTAACCACCAGGGGACAGAGATTTCACAGCCACTCTCTGTACTGCCGCATCTAGGTGCGTGGGAAAAAGCCCACTTCTTTCAGAATGATGGCCTCACAGAGTGCAAAATAACTCGATTCATGTTATTACCATTGACGCTTCTGAAAATGAGATAAAAATATCTAGGCTGAATATACACTGATATATACCGTATGTAGTGAAAATTGTGCTTAGCTCATACTTTTAAAAACTCCATTAAATTAATTATCAATAAATATAAAATTGAAAGTGGAACACTCATGGATACCCTCAGGTTTGTATGACGAGCACTGCGTGCACAAATTCCCATGTGTTGGCAGCCGATGGGCAGGTGTGCATTTAAACACAACTGGCCAATCACGATCTACCTCACCGCTGGTGGCTCATTTATGAACTGCTGGCTGCTGGTTGGCAGACGGTGACGTAACAGACGACAGAGACCCATGGTGTTGGATATGTGTAAGTGCCACACAAAATCTCAGTGGGTGACTGTGACACTCACTGATAGCTGAGTGTACGGTGTGGAGTGCCAATCTTTTGATGCATATAATTTGTATAGCAGTTATTGACTCGAAATTTAGTTGAATTTACGCAAAATAAAATTAATATTGGTCTAATATTGGCAGTTAACTGAATTTGGATGATACATAAAGTGGGAAGTAGGATGAATGTAATCATTTTATTTTAGCCTTGACCAATGTTTTCACCTAGCAATCTAATACAATGAAGTATGGGGGAGGGGGACTTATGTAACATTGTTTTCACCGAGTAGCCAGTTAAACGATTTTCCGGTGACGTCACAGCGTTTCATAGAATATGATCACATAGGCTGCACTCTGATATGATTAGCTTGATATGACCATATTGGCTGCACTCTGATTAAGATCACATTGAGTTGATCACATTAATTACACAATGATATGGCCATATTGACTGCACTCTGATAGTGATAGAATCACCTTAGCTCCACTCTGATATGACCACATGGCAGTACTCTGATATGAATATATTGTGTGTAGGCCTACTCTGAGATGATCGCTTAATTGTCTGCATTCTGATATGTCCATATTGACAATACTCTGACATGATCACATTGATTGCACTCTGATATGATCACATTGGCTACACTCTGATATGATCACATTAGCTGCACACTCAAGTGATCACATTGGCTACACTCTGATATGATCACATTACATGTACCTGCACACCCAAATGATCACATTGGCTACACTCTGATATGATCACATTAGCTGCACACTCAAATGATCACATTGGCTACACTCTGATATGATCACATTAGCTGCACACTCAAATGATTACAGTGGCTACACTCTGATATGATCACTTTAGCTGCACACCCAAATGATCACATTGGCTACACTCTGATATGACCACATCAGCTGCACACTCAAGTGATCACATTGGCTACACTCTGATATGATCACATTACATATACCTGCACACCCAAATGATCACATTGGCTACACTCTGATATGATCACATTAGCTGCACACTCAAATGATCACATTGGCTACACTCTGATATGATCACATTAGCTGCACACTCAAATGATTACAGTGGCTACACTCTGATATGATCACATTAGCTGCACACCCAAATGATCACATTGGCTACACTCTGATATGATCACATTAGCTGCACACTCAAATGATCACATTGGCTACACTCTGATATGATCACATTAGCTGCACACTCAAATGATTACAGTGGCTACACTCTGATATGATCACATTAGCTGCACACCCAAATGATCACATTGGCTACACTCTGATATGACCACATCAGCTGCACACCCAAATGATCACATTGGCTACACTCTGATATGACCACATTAGCTGCACACCCACATGATCACATTGGCTACACTCTGATATGATCACATTAGCTGCACACTCAAATGATTACAGTGGCTACACTCTGATAGGATCACATTACCTGCACACCCAAATGATTACAGTGGCTGCACTCTGATATGAACACATTAGCTGCACACTTAAATAATCACATTGGCTACACTCTGATATGATCACATTCCTGAACACTCAAATGATCACATTGGCTACACTCTGATATGATCACATTCCTGCACACTCAAATGATCACATTGGCTACACCCTGATATGATCACATTAGCTGCACACTCAATTGATTGCAGTGGCTGTACTCTGATAGGATCATCCTTTCTTGAAAACAATATGCTGAGTCTTCAGCCTTCGCAAGTAGGATGATCTACTGGTACACACATATCTATATATGTGAACCTACCTAGAAGAATGAGTCATAAGTCGCACATTTAAATATAGGAGATATTTACAGATTCTGGATTATACACAACAAAACTTTTAAAATGCTATATCACACAACTCTGCAACGTGGTTAGCTCTGAAAATATGACTGCAAACTCATTAAAAATGAAGTCTGAAATCGCGTCATTTTTAGTAAATAGACTTGAATTTTAAAAAGGCAATTTCTCCACGTTTTTAAAAGAGCACCCACTAGGATTGACATTAAATAAATAAAATAAATACAAATTTGGAGCCCATTTGTTTTATAATAAACGCATAGTTCCAAAAGGAGATGTCAGATATTTTATCATTAGTATTTCTACACTGTATCAATATGTCCTACTTATTAGCGACTGTTTCCATGGTAACATGTAAATGGAAACAAATATCACTGATTGCCCAGCTAGCAATTTAATGTTCTGAAAACAGTAGGTGAATATTTTCTAGAAATTTGGGTAATATTTTTTGAGAAGGTTATGTGAATGTAATTGTGTAGAGTTTTTAGACGTTAGTAGAACATTATATTCCAAAACATTTAGTATATGCTCATATGTATTTTCGTGCAAATGTTTGTTAAAAGTGATTGTTTAGTTTATACATGTTTGGAACATAGTAGTGATGAGAAAAAAGGGATTGCATTTTTTTTCTAACTCTTAAATCTATGAAAATTGACTAAAACGAAAATGGCCGCCATATTTCCAAGATATCATGTATTTCACCATAACTTTTGAAATAATGAACACAAAAACATGTATAAAATATCGATTTGTATAGTTTTTAAGGCGAGAAAACTGATAACACAATTATATTTTAGAAAGAAACAGTTTAAACTTATTTTTTTCTCGATTTCAACCAACAAAATATAAAAACATAGCATATGATATTTGCTGCGTGTCCTAGAGGTTGTGTGCTAGGCCTTGAACGGAATCTAGGATACTGTGAGGACAGGTGGAGGGCAGTGCCATTTGATACATCTCACCATGTTCAGAAATTTATCCCACCTATAGGGGGTGGGGCACTCCGTGAAAATTTGGGTTCGGTGTGCAGACAGAATAGTCAAACCCTTAGTCTTGAAAATACATTTGTGGCCAAAAATATACCTTTGAATATACACATTTTGCCGACAATAACTAAACCCTGTACAGTTTCGGGCGAAAACATATCATTTGATAGGCCTATACAGATTTGAACAATAGCACACCCTTTCTGAATAGACACAATGCTCGGGATGGTCGAAAAATTTTAACAAACTATCTGTCAATGTCTAAAAACATTAAAACCCTGTTTTTTTCACAACACACTCATCTAGGCATAATGTTCAAGACACAGAACAGCCTTTGAATAAACACATGATACAGCTATGTTATGTTATTGACCCTTGAATATACAGTACATGTGTTTTTCATACGGTAGTGATGATACCCTTAGATATACCAAAATTGTCACCTCTTGAAAATACAGAAATCGGTACGGTTCTAGTACACCCAGCCTCCTCCTTCTCAGGGCCAGACTAGCACAGCTAGCTGGCACTGCTACAGAGCTTTGAGAATATTTTCTCGTGCAGCTATAGTTTGACAGCCGTGTGGCTGATCAGTTTATTGTTTAAATCATGTTGACAAAGTCAAGGACATACTTTTTAAATATGTGGTGATTGGCCAACCAAAAAATTGGGTCAAGCTCATGAATATATCAAACAGAATACATTCTACAGTGCAATCAATCAGATACACTAGAGAACGCTGGTGGAAGGATAGTGGATCTGATGAATGAGAATGTAATACAACATGTACCCGGGAAGTTATCCTGATCCAGTTTAGTCATAATTTATATTATGTGCACAGATGTGTCCGAATACCTCAGTCATTCGTTCACATATTCACCCATTTATCCCCCCCCCCCATGATATATATTATCGACAAATTTATGAAATATTATTCAATCAATTACCATTTTTTTAATATTACATAAACATTACCTTCAATGCAAGGATATACCAAAGGCAGTTTCTAAAATTACATTCTGGCACAAAGTAAACTTCAGTTTGCAAAAAAATGTGTTTTTTTAAAAACAATATATATATAACGATAGTGTAAAAAATTAAACAATCTGTGTTTCATACGTCAATTACACATTTTTGAACCTCCACTCGAGTCGTGACCTCAAACATATCGAACATGAAGTTACATAATTATATTATTAAGAAGTTGCCACCAAAAAAGACGTAACTTTAGGTTACAACTTTTTCTAATTCTAGCAGTCAAAGAATGTAAAATAATATGACAAAATTTATTAAATTGTTATGCTCACCACTCAATAACTTGATTTATTTTATGTTACTAGCACAATATTATATGTCCTTAGAGTCATGCAATAATTGAATAAACAATGATTTATAATCATAATACCATCTGCCTGATTCACCTACTTCATTTATCTGATATAACAATACCTATCAACATTTTTAATTGCTGATTATATTATCGGAATTATCCTTTCTCTAAATATGTATCGAAGAAGAATATAATTAAAAACAAAGTATGTTTAGAGTGTTTCTGAAAGTGGTTCTCCGGCACAACTCTTAAAAAAGGCATCGATTCTGTACGTACTTTGGATTCACGTTTCACACATGTGTTGCCATTACATAATATAACCACATCTCTATATCTATCTTGTATTATTTGCTAGTGTGATATTGAGGTATCATTGGATTAAATGTATCGATAACAGTTGCCATAAGGTTATTGACATTACATATATCACATAACTGATCATATTATAGCTATGATATGTCATGATCATAGCTATAACAGCTCTTTAAAATCTAACGATTAGATAATAATTTTCTTTCATTTCAGCTTTTTTTCTTTTATTTCAGGTTAACTCATTTAATTCTCATTCTTGTATTGTATAATGTACCGTACATTTATTTATTATAAATAATATTCTGCAATAAATTAATATAATTTATCGTAGTAGGGCAATAACTCTAACGCTAAGTAACTCAAGGCCAAACCCATCATCTTAACTTCAAACACACTAAAATGTTGATTAAATTTGTCAGACATACGTGCCATAAGGATACATTAGGTCGGCTCCTAACTTACATTCCAGGAATTTCACAAGCAAGATCCAGATGGTACTGCCACCTTTTGCCATAACCACGTGACCAATGTTAGTTTCAATTCTACCAAATTGGAAGATAAATATAGAAGAAGGAATCGAACGCTACAAATGAACAAATTATCTTTTGCGGAGGATAATTTACACTTGTATGACAATTATAGGGGATACCCTTAAACAAGTTCCAAAGTTCCCAAGTTCCCAAGTTCCGAAGTTCCCAAGTTCCGGGACTTCAAGTTCCCAACTTTCAAGTTCCGAGAACTTCAAGTTCCGAAATTCCAAAATAAATGAAATAAATATATTAAAACATTATTTGCAAAAATCGTTTTTGTTGGAAAAACAGTTTGGTACCCAATATTAAGTTTAAGTGCTGTAGACTAATGTTAGTTTTTCACATATTTATATTTTGTTTATAGGCGATCTTGGCAAAAATTTCACGATGTGAAATTAACTATATAGGGGCCTAGCCCTACAGGTACAAAATCTAACTGAAGAGTATTACAATATGATATTTTCCCAGATAAAATATATTCGAGTTCGAGTGGTGGTGGCCGACGATAGAACAACATTATTAAACGATTACTATTATTGGGTCTTTGTCGTGTTTGATGGCATATAATAGTTGATATCCTGTAGAGCTTATGAGGTCTTTCCTGCACGCGCGACGCTATTTGCACCGCCCCCCCCCCCCCGGCAATCAACAAGCATCTCAACCCGTGAGAAAATTATGACATGTGACAGCAGTAGCGGATCCAGAATGTGCAAGAGGAGGGGGCGTAAGCCACATTTTGGCTGAAAAAGGGGTGTTAGCTTCACTTTATTTTAAAAAATGCATGAAAATGTAAAATTTTCACCAAGAAGGGGGGGGGGGGGCGTACGCCGGGTACGCCCTATGCTGGATCCGCCACCGGACAGTACTTATTAACAGTGAAAACAGTATCGATGATATTTTAAGGACCAATGTTGAGACTACATGGATTCCTTCCCAACAAACACGATGCATTGACCCAGTGCTGGTTTTATGTTCGACCAACGTCTGCAACGCTGGCCCAACGTAAAACCAGCATTGGGTCAAGGCGTAGTGTTTGCTGGGTTGTCATCTGCGAGGTGTGATTTTAGGCCTAGGCCCTATAGGCCTATATCATTATATATTTTCTATGCATAATATAGCGGCATGTTATAATAGTCTTTGAACTTGAAAAACAATTGGGCCTACTTAGATCAACTCTTCTGTGAATGACTGCCTAATACCAGCTGTAAATCTCCCATCAAACAGACATTGACCCGATCTTGGATTAATGCTGCTGTAAGGTCACAGACGATGGGCAAACCTTACCTCAACTTTGGGTCAACGTCGGGCCTACACATAGAGGCCTACTTCGTCATTTGAACATAACAATGAGTGTGCGAGGTCTAGAAAACCACATTTAATTCCATTCATGCGCGCAGCTTGGCAATCTATAATGCGTGGAAAGGCAAAAGTCAGTAGACCCTATCTAAAATGTTTTTTTGTTGAAATATGCTAACTTTTTGTTAACTTGTATTTCGAAATTTCGGAGCTTGAAGTTCCCGGAACTTGAAAAATCGGAACTTGAAGTTCCCGGAACTTGGGAACTTCGGAACTTCGGAACCTGGGAACTTCGGAACTTGGGAACTTGTTTAAGGGTATCCCCAATTATAGGCCTGATTTGCTTGATAATTGTTTGATGTAGGCCTACGATGAGCTATTATTGGACTTTGCAATGACCTTAGGTTGTCTTTGGTTGGTGGTTGTCTTTGGTGTGATATTTGTTTGTTAGTGTGAAGGCCAACCCTGCAACCCGAACTGATATAAATCTTTATTTTCTTCAGCATACCCCTCTCCATTAATGTGTAAAACATAACTATTTGCGTCAAATTTTGCAAGTGCTTGAGGACGGGTGTGAAAAAAAAAATAATAACAGTATAGTATGACCTTGTTCTTGACCTTTTGCAAATAACCTATATACCTATAAGCATCTGTTGACCTGTGTAAATATCCAGATATGAAAATAGTTCAGTTGTTCTTCTACTCTTCTAATTGAGTATGTAACATGACATCATTTAGCATTTTTGGCCTCCAGAAGTGTTAGTTGCGCAGTTGACCTCTTGCAATTTAGAATTATATTATACACAATACACATAATATACCAGATTGGAATTAATTTAATAAGATTTTCTTTTATTTGACATTGAAATGACATCATAAAGCCCCCATCGGGAAGGGGTCCCTAAGTGTATCTGAACAATTACACTCTCTTGATCGATTCATTGGTTCATATTCTAACCTATCATGCAGTTGGTTATGTTTATGGGTGATGTGTAGGCTTACTACACACGTATAATGAATAGATATGCCGGTATGTAATTTAGTTGGGAATCTATTTAATAAAACTTATCGAAGCATTTTAGGCATTATAATGATGTCGAATGATGGTAGAATATGTTTTATTGTAGTTCCCGATAAAAATATTATGGTTTGCTGCTCAAAATATAAATTCGGTGATTTCATGGCAGCCATTTTGAATTTCATGTTTTACAAAAAATCCATCCACAAGGATGAGAGCTCCAAATCCGTTCAAATATCACCATAGGGGAACCAGCCAAGCATAATCAAAACAGAAAAAAACAATCTTAACCGCAGTTTCACTGCGATATCCGGTTGTTTTTGCTTATATTTGCATAAATATAGACTTTACAATATTTTTTTCTAAAAAGAAATCAAATAATTGGCTTTCTCATACCTAAAAACATAAGAATAGACATATTATTTATGTCTCTGGCGTATGTAGTTGCAAAATTATTCGTAAATATGTTTATTTTTATATACGTTGGCGGCCATCTTGGATTTCGCCATTTTAAACATTTTCTCGACTAATAAAAAAATGCAATCCCTTTTTTTTCTTAATCTCCATGATATTTTGAGTCGGAATCAAGTAAAAAATCAATTTTACCAGACAAAATGCACGGAAGTGTTATATGTGACATATGAGCCTACACTATTTGCATGTAATGTCTTTTTTAGCACTATCAATGACAAGGAGAGTAGGTCTGATATCTCTGAAAAATTATCAGCTGACTTTGAATTTCACCTCCTGGCCACTGGACCTGTTCAGTACTGTGCCATTTCCACTCCACTGAGAGTAGGCCTATACAATCCTGCAGCCATTTCGGCGCTTTGAACTTACTGTCATCTCTTTCCTACCAGGTACTTATTTACACACGAGTGAAGTAAAGCATGTGAGGTTGAAGTGCTTTGCCTAAGGTCATAACATCGAAATAGTTTCCCAATATTGAGAGAAAAGAAACATGACATGATATTTCTCTGAAAATCCTGCACCAAGCTGTGCTCGAAACCGCACGGCAGGCAGCGACATTGCCAAGCCTCCACGTCTCTCTCCTTTCCCTCAAATTCGTTTTATTTTCCCCAATATTATTCCTCTCAATTCGTTCAAACAAAGGTTTTTTATTTTACAGAGCGCTGACCCAGTTCAAATTCGAATTTGTTTGAATGGTAAGTAGATATTCAACGGGAATGTGTAAGAAAAACTTGACGAGAACCAGAAGGGGGCACTCGTGTCACTTGAAGTCCTTAGACAATCCAGACAATCCGCGGATTCGGACAATCATCGAATACGCCCTCTGTAAGCCGATCCCCGGCGCGTGCGCTCTGAGGACTACACTAGAAAGTCCCACCATGTAGCAGACGCTTCCAACTCCAGAATCCCACTGGCTTCGAAGTAAGTCTGCGGGACTCTGCTCGCGCCGCGAGCAGAGACCCGCAGACTTACTTTGAAGCCGAATAACGTGACTGAAAAAGACAATATGGCGTTACCGATCCGACGAGAACACGGCGAGAGTTCGCTGGGAAATGTGTCCCAGGTTCCGCCTCGCCACTTCCGGCGTGGTTTTTACATCGCCCAGAACCAGATGTTTTATGTTGCGCCGAACTGGGCTATCAATCAGATGTTAATACGGGGGTTTTTGCTCTCCATTCTTTGCTCCCCGATCGGTTTTCCGTGTATTATTTTCCAGGATACTGTCACTGATGGCAGATCATAGCAAAAGATTAATCAGAAGTAAAAGTGGCTGATTTTTGCCAGCATAGCAACGGAAAAACAGCGTTGATTATATCACCAGATGCTATTCGATCAAATTTGTCTAAATGGGAAGTTGTGCAGAAACATTTTTCTTCAACTACATTCCATCAATTTGTTTGCACATTGACATTAACAGTGACGTACACATTGTCAGAATTGTTATAATCAACTAAATCCCTTGGTATAATAAATAAGATTTGTTTACAATGCATTTTCAGTTTTTGCATTTATTATTTGACTAAAACTTTTTGTCCTTTCCCCATTTTTTGTGTTCAACTGTGACATACTATCATTTTTCTCCATCCGATCATTTGAACTATCAAATAATATCATTAGGAAGACTTTGATAAGCAAAGTTTAATATTCCGAGTCGCATTGTTAAAAGAAATGGAATGTCATATAAGCACAATCAATATACACAATATAAAGCAGAAAATCTATGACAGATTGTATCTATAAACATAAACCGCCATGTAAAACAAATCATCAATACCGCAAATTTCGAACATAATATTTCTAAATAATGCTTGGAGCTCCGGCTATATCGTTGCATCTCCCAATACTCTACAAATCACATGTTATTTATGACTTCCCATCATGTGCGGTACTGACACGTAGAATGTTAGAGAAACTCCGGTATATGTTTATTGTGCGACTGATGCCCGGAGACCACGAGAATGACGCCACGAGACGTTGGTTCAGCGCTGGGCCAACGTCGTACGATGTTGGCTCAGTGTTGAAACAGCGTCTCTTGTTTTCGGGGAAGGCGTTGGGGGTCACGAGGTCAGGTCAGGGGTCGCTGGCACAGAGGTGGGCAGTGTGTGAGACTCAGGAGACGTTTGCAGGCATTTATTGTTTCAGCTGAGAGCGGGGCATGGGTGTGGCACATCCCCAAGGGGTAGGGGGGTTACCCAGTACAATATACACCCCTACCCTCCCACCGGAACAGCACGTTCATCTATTTTTCTGTACTTAATGACATTGTAAAACACGGCATAAATCAATTTGAGCAATCAAAAACAAACTATTGCACAGCTACACTTTTTTGTTTTCACTGAATCCCGTTGTTACATAGTATTTTTCTTTTTTTGGGGGGGGGGGGGGTGGGATTTAAAAGTGTGTTTTCATTATTTTACACTATTTTGTATATTTATATATAAACATGATTTCAATCCTTAAATGAATGAATGCATATAATTGTAGTTTTATTTCTTTTCCACATTATTTTTTACCAATTACCATTTTTTTATTACTTTATTTTATTGAACTTTGAACTTTTATTAAGAGCTGCATGAAAAACATGCTACATATTCTGTTCAATCAACAAAAAAGCATTATCAATCAACATGTTTATTAATGAGTAATTCACAAAAAAAAACAACAAAACAATAACAATAATCTAGCACAGTTGGTATAAACATATTTATTGGGATTTCCAAGTAGCACAAGTGCTAATACAAAGGATCTCTGACACGGTTTGTTTCATGTAATATCCAACGTGTGAGGATCGTATTAATAGACATATCAAAAACTATACAATATATCGTCGCCTCGGAGCTAAATGATCCTATCTGACACTCGTCAGAGTGGCAGATAGGATCATTTAGCTCCGAGGCGACGATATATTGTATAGCTAAATGATCCTATCTGACATTCGTCAGAGTGGCAGATAGGATCATTTAGCTCCGAGGCGACGATATCTATAAAATAGAAATTACCATAATTTCTACAATAGATTTAAAAAACACTTACGAGTTTTATGTAATCATATTTCTTGCATTGTAATATTAATTATTAATGTATTCCATTACTATACTCAAAAGTGAACGACCATTTCGTTGGCGGCTCCATGTTCCGTAGGTTTCTTATATAGATGTTACGAGCATGGATGAAAGAATGATTGCCAGGAGAACCTTCTGAGAATGGTGAGATGAATGAGATGTCACGACCCTCCAGACACATGATTCGTAATTAAACCCTGGCGGTCTGAGGCTGAGCACACTACCTCTCGGTCACGAAGGATTCCCACAATATTGAATATTCACGAGTGAGCGGGGAAGGAACTTTTCGAACTTTTTTCGAACATAGAAGCTTAGGAACATGAACTAGGAACCACCCTTTCAACTGTTCAGCGAAATTATAAACTTATCTACATTATTATTTACAATCCAGAGCTTAACGGTTAACTCTTTCCCCGTTAAGGTAGGCCTATCATATTGAAATTTTCATCCATTTGAAGTTGTGTCTGGCTACCGGGTGAAATTAGTCATTTTTGTTAAATTTTGGGACCCACACATTTACAAAATAACTGTGATTTAACCTGCTAATAAGAACGACTAAAACGATTATGGTCGTCATTAGGGCTTAAGGGGTTAATGAGAATTCACTGCAGATCATCCATCATTATCTAACAGGCGGATCGTAAAAAGTGTACCCGAATGTAGTATTTTCCCATCCTTATTCTTCATTTATTGCTCATCACTTCATTCGACGATTATTATGTAAGATCCATTACACATTCCAACCCTAAATTAATTCGAAAGCCAACAGTTTCTTGGTGTATTTTTTGGCAACACATCAATCTCTCTAGAACCGAGTTATACATATAATGTATCCCAATATAAAAAAATATAAGTTAACTATTTAACCGTCGCTGACGATTAAAATATTATTTTTTTCATTCGCACATTAAACACCACCTTTATAATAATGTTAAAGACAAAACGTGACATCAATCAGCCAAATTATAAAATCGTAGACCTTCGTTTTGTGAAATCTGAATAATTTGCACCCACTTGAAGTTGTGAATCGCGTCAGCGAGTCACAACAATTCAAGTTGGTAAAAATTCTAATTAAATATCTTGGAAGTTAAAGGGTTAAACAATAAGACATCGGTGAAATACTTTTTTTTTAAATAGTTCATCAGAGACTTAAATATTACATCGCCATGGGTCTGGTATGTTCTTGAAGTTTGTTGATTGCACACTCCTTTCCAATAACACATAATCCATTACAACTGTCAGGGCTGCATGCACACGTGGGTGGTTAGCTACATGTTGTCCCAATGCTGTGGACGCTGAGGCATCATCCAGATGGGGTTTGGTTGATGCCTATACATAGTCGTGCCATCTTCCGGGCAGCAAGTCTTGACACAGCGAGGCCGTCGGTTTGCGACCTCAGGAGTAGCGAGCCTTGCGTGGGAAGATAAGTCGTGCTCAAAATACGTTTAGTAATCTTGTAAGCAATTGATTATTATGCTCTCGAGTAAAATGAGCAAAACAACCAATCTTCCCTACATGGACTGCTAGATGACGATTTCCAATTGTATCAACCTCATCCAGTTATCCTTAAGTCACCCATATGTTGGATCAGCCAACATTGATATCCGTGAAATACACGAATTCTTTGAATTCTCGATGTATACGGACACATAGAAATGACCTTTGTGTTTTAGTTTAAAAGATAGTTTCTATTTACCCCGTGAAGGGGTGTATAAGATAATTACAAATCACAACCAATCATATTAGTCCTTTCATTTTCACGGCGGCTGTTAAGGTCGTTCATTTCCCGCTGGCAGAATGCACTGAATTATAATCCTTCATTTAAGAGTTTATGGAAATGAACAGGTGCCAGGTGAGTTATTTGTTGTAATTGTTGAAATCATCGCAAATATTTTATTTAGCTCTTTCCAATTAATTTGAATACCTGTGTTATGGGTCTACGGCCATTATAAATATGTTCACTCTTACAGTACCCTGAGTACGGAGATGGGCCTTAAACGTCAGGATCTGACGTCTACAGTAACAGGCGTCAGATTGTGACGTTTAAAGTCGATCCCCGCGCGGTAAGGGATAATTAAATCAATAGTACAACATATTGAAGGGACCAACATTACTGAACTATCTTAAATATAATTCATGGTTATCAAACACAAGGCTGCACGTGACACCGACCAACAAGATTTCAAAATCCGTTTTGTCAGATCTGAATAATTTTCACTCACTTGAAGTTGTGGATCTCGACAGATAGACACAACTTCAAGTGGGTGGAAAACCTATTAAATAACTTGACGGGCAGGTATATTTTTTTGTTTTATTATTATTTCTTATTTGTTCATATTTGTTATTATTTATAGTGCCCCTTATCTCAATTATTCTAAGGCGTCCCCTCGAATATGAAATGGTGTAGGCCTATATCTGCCACTTTACAAAGGAGCAGATACACCCTTTCATATCCAAGGAGACGTTACTTATTCTCCTAGTAATTCACAGCTCACAATCATTGAAAATAAATTCAGGCGAAATGTCGAGTGTAGGCGATAGGTTAACCCTTTAAGCGCTGATCACGACCAGGCCATAACAAATGCCGGTTTTTGTAAAATAAATTTGGGTTCAATCAGTGCGAAGTGTAAATGTTTGGCCTGAAATAAGAAATGAAATGAATCGGGCTTTAGGCCACCTTTGTGCACATATAGGCTAAACTGGGCCAGGAGAACCTCCTGAGGATGGTGAGATGATTGAGAAGACACTGTCCTCCAGACACAGGATTCGAAATTCGAGCCCTGGCGGTCTGAGGCCGAGCACGCTACCTCTCGGTCACGGAGGCTCCCCACAATACTAACTTTCACACGTGGATGGGGAAGAAACAATTTTGTTTCTTTCAAACCGCCGAGACCGGGAACCGAACCCCGGACTCTGGCGTGAAAGGCAGCGGTGCTAACCACTACCCTAGGGCCCCCGCCCCTTGAAATAAGAGAAATATGAGTAATTTTCACCCACCTAAATAAAAGTTGTGGATTGCGGTAGCGATACGCAACTTCAAGTATAGGTGAAAAATTCAAGCCATAATCACTCATAATCATGATAACGTAATCGCCGTAACTCAAGTTAGAGTCCTACTCATTTTATTAGTTAGAAAGACTTCGTAAATTTATGTGTTAGGTAACTGCCATTAAGATACCCTGTGTGTGTGTGAGGGGGGGGGGGGTGTGTTTGTAGATTTTTTAAAAAAATTATCCGGCTTCCAAATTAACCGAAAAATCGATACAGTATTGCAAATATCTGGAATATAAAATCGTCGAAGAAAGCGCACACAAACGGTGATATTCTAAGCTTTCATTGCATAATTTTCTTACACTCGGTTATTTGATAAAATTGTGTCATTTTTATTTACCTTGCGTGGGGAATCGCGGCAGAAATCCACATTTCAAATGAATGAAAATTAGAAGAAATAGATCGGTGCCAAGAGGGTAAAGAACCATTTTTTATTTCTTATATTAAAAGGGATTTATGTAGCCATAAAACGGGTATGTAAATTTATTTGTTTTCGTATACTTTAAGCATGGTTGAGTACCTGTCAGAGTGTATGGTTGATAATACATGTATATGGGATGAGTATTTTGGATGATGAGACCTTGAACACCGGGATGTCTATCTCCGCCGGTGTATCACTTCATTCCTTTATGGTGGTATAGCACATTGTAAGCTGTTAGATTAGACAAATAAACTACACAAATCAGCACAGTGAGACATATTAGTTTTTAAATATTTTCCCAATTTCGCGTCCCATCTAGTATAAGATGCCTCTGACATTTTTTGGCTCAGCTTATATAGGCCTAGTGTGTGTTTTGTCACTATATCTCGCATTGTCCTTTTTTAATTAGTTTGATTAGCCTTCCTTTCGAATGATTTAAAGCTCACAATATACCTACCAAAGGCAGCACTGCACACGCCAGGCCTTTGAACAGTTTTGAGCACTGTATAATGCACGAAAACCAGCACCCGGTACAGTCGTGATTCGAGTCCACAGCTGAAGTAAATGAGTCACTGTGGAAGGCTTGATGATATACACTGACTCCCCGGCCACTATAAAAATGATTCTTGGATCCGCCTACGACCTTCATGCAGATCTAAAAACTTTAAAGAATTTCGCAGATTAAAAACCACAAAAAAACATAATTTTCCATGTAGGCTAAATTCATTGTTTTTCGGAATATTGAACCTTTTTTTCAGAACAATGAACTTTAATTTCAGAATAACTAACCTGCGGAGAAATGAACGCCCTGAACAACGGGCCTTCCGAGCAACGGACCTTAGGAAAAGCGAGCGGTCCCCAATGCGGTTACCTTCAAACATGATGGAGGATTGGCTCATCTACCAACCTGTAAGGCTCATGGTTGTTGATATTTTTTGCACTAAAGCTGTCAGCTTCATCCCAGCAAACAGTAAACATTTGTATAATATTACAACGTCCGCCCAACGTCTTTGACGTCTGTCCAACGTTGTATAACTGTTACACAAATGTTTTGTTCACTGAAGAATACGATCTTCTTTTGATTTATTTTATTTTTACTAGATCTAGGACGGTGTTAGGTGTGTGCGAAGAAAGTTGGTATAGGTATAACAGTGTTTGAACTGATGAGAAAGCGGTTTGGAAGCATCTATATTTTATATGCATGGATCAGTAAGTCAACAAAGAAAAGAAAGACATTGTGGTACATTATATTTTAACGACTTGCCGAGACTGCTCTTTAAGTTGACTTCAATTTTGTATATTTAAACGTTGTGATTAAAATATGCTATTGAGCTTGATAGAAAATTATTTTGCTAACAATAAAAACGATTACCCTAAAATCTTAATTGCTACCAAAAAATCAGATGTCGGATAAAAAAATCATGCTTCAATATTGTATGCATTATTTCAAGTTTATTGCTTGTGGTACCAGGTTTGAAAGCCAAGTGATCACTTTGATATATCACCCCTACGAACAAGAGTGTCGTTCAAATAAGTGACATATACGACACTCTGATCGCTGGGGGAGGAGGGGGTGTCGACTTTTGATTTTTGGTATAGGCTCACGAATGACCGGTACCGTTCTCATCGATGGCATTGATAGGTGTACGTGCCTATCTATTCTTCTCTGCAAAACCAAAATGCGATAACAGCTCACTTGTAAAGTAAGCATTTACGGCCTTTTGGTTCGGCAGAGCTGCGTTCCACTTGGCAGAAAACACGGAGCCTTTACCCAATGCTGTTTCAATGTTGGCCCAGCGTCTCCGACGCTGGTCCAACATTGAAACAGCATTGGGTGAAGCCCCCGTGTCTCCTGGGGCATGGATTCCCGGGATGATACGGATGGATCTGACAGGAGTAGCTCGCCAATTACACCTGAGTCTGGAAGTGTTCAGCTGAGATTGCTGCCAGTCCTCTTCCCTCGCGGCCCCTCCTCAACCCTTGAGCCCCCGGTCCCGAATATATTCGGTTTTCCATTTTTTATTACCACATTAAGTACCAGCTTTTAGACATGCTAAGATAAAACGTGACATCAATCAGGAATATTTGAAAAGAGTTGACTTTAGATTTGTCAAATCTGACTAATTTTCACCCACTTGAAGATGTGGATCGCGTCAGCGAAACACAACTTCAGGTTGGTGAAAATTTCAATAAAATAATTTGGAGTTTAAAAGGTCAACCCTCCCCTTAGGGTACACAAAACTCTCCCCGAACCCAGCCCATTATCGCCCATTATGTCTGCACCCGTTTGTGTTGATTGACAGTGGGCTAAATTGCAGCCACGTGTCCTCGCCATTAAATCTACCATATTTTATTTTCCTTCTCGCTAATATCAAGCTGAGTACATATGCTGACGATGGGGAAACACATGGTCTCATTGGTAACAATTTTTCATTTAGTGCCTCTTGGAACGCCTGTGTTTTGACTGCGAAGATAGAAGCCATGGACAAACAATAATTATTTTGAACTTATGTTTTCCTGGAATGAATAAGTGTCACTCACTCACTCACTCACTCACTCACTCACTCACTCACTCACTCACTCACTCACTCACTCACTCACTCACTCACTCACTCACTCACTCACTCACTCACTCACTCACTCACTCACTCACTCACTCACTCACTCACTCACGAGTTGTTTTATCCTTGCACACTATAGGAAAGTTGTCAGTGTTGTCAATCTCCATCCCTATTTGAATGATTAGCACAGTTATTAAAAATTTGAAAAAATCACAAAAAGTACAAGACATCTTACTTGATTCAGCTATTTCAATTATTTTACGATTTTGTTGAATTGGGCATTAAATAATGAATATTATCCGCTACACATTATGCATGACTATCAGTGTGAATAAAGTGGGCGATATCCCATTGATGTAAATGGGTCTGGTATTAACCCTTTCAGTGCGGAGACCGTCATTATATCTGACGTCTACAACGTATAAAGACGTACACGCACTGAAAAAGTACACATAATTTATTATAATTTTCGTAAACACATAAGATAGATATTCAAATGAATCGGAAAGAGCTGAGATATTTGTGATGAATTCAAATAGAAATCCGATTGCAATATTTCACAAGTGGACGGGGACAAATCCATAGCTCTAGGTTAAAGTTCAAGCTTTGAATAAATTAGAGACATGACCCTTCACTTCTAGACCTAACACACAAAAATGATATAGGCCTACGTTTTATTCAGGAATGCGAAAGTTTAATTTTGGATAACAGGCACGTGATTTATAATTATAAGTACGATGAGTTTTGCGTTGTATTATTTTTGCTTCTACATTTCTATTATTCAACAAGATCAACACAATCCTCTTTGTAAACCATAAACTATATTTACTGATATTACGAATCATAAACCAGTTCTAGTGCCGTGTTCTGAGGCGATCTTAACCCTTACCACGCTGACATATTTTTGTGTAAACCATGATAACCAAGGTTTTTTTCAACTTAAAGGGACCCCTTAGGATGAGACATTTTCAATGTTGTCAATTTGAAAATTTTACTTATATGAAGCTATATAGCCTACTGATCTGAACTAAAAATACAAAAAAGTCAAAAAACAATTTTAAAGCACCGAAAAAGAGTGAAATAGTTATATTTCCAGGTCGTATATTGACATGTAAACAAAACAAGTCAGCAATATACAACACTTCACACCACATATTCTCACGTCTTGCACGAACAGATCAAAGCAATCGACGCTAATTGGTGTCTGATTGGTGTCTTATAGTCAGGACATTAAGTGATACACCTGCAACACTGATTGTCTGCCCAACGCTGGGCCGACGGCATCAACATGTGGCCCAGTGCTGTAGGAACATTCAATCGTCCTTCAGCATGTGTTTAGGTATACAAAAAGTTTGTTTGGGTTTTAAGCGGTTTCATAGAAATATTAATAAGAAATATTTTTTAAAATCTAAAATTTCTGAAAAAAAATAAAATCATGATTTGGGGGATACACTACCTCACTACAAAACTAAAAACGAAAATTGATGTCATCCCAAGGGGCTGCTTTAATATCATTATAAATGTCTTAGTTATAGCTCTTTCCGATTTATTTGAATACCTATGTTATGGGTTCACGGCAATTATTCAAATTATAAATTATATTTAAATTATTTCAGTGCGAGGATCGTCTTTATGCGTTAGAATCTGCCGTCTACATGTCAGATTCTGACGTATGCAGACGGTCCCCGCGCTGAAAGGGTTCAAAGTTAAACTGCTTTTAAAATCCATCTTAACCAACTCATTCATGATTGTAGTGAATGAACAGCTGACCTCATAACTTATGACCATCATTACTTCCAGGTTATGTGCTGGTCCTGTTAGTTGGTCTTACGTAAAAAGCAATGAACGGATAATTTTACATGATTTCGTTCACTATAATAGTGGTGTATCTCGGGCCAAGGAGCAGAACAATCGATTAGATCCTGGGGATGATCCGGAATACGATCCAGATCCAGGATCCGGAATCGATCAGGATAGCACCGATTTGCGTGAGAATGTTACCAGAGGTGTGTCTCAGGACTTAGTCTAGGACCTATCCATTATATTTTGTGTTATGATCCGGATACAGGATCCCGATTACGATCATTCATTTCGGCGTCTTATGTCCTCGCCACACGAGACATTGAACCAATGCTGTTTTAATATTGGCCCATCGTCTGCGACGTCGGGCCACCATGGATTCCCATGTGCTAGCAAACATATTACGTTGAACCAATGCTGTTTTAATGTTGGCCCCGCGTCTACGACATTAAACCGGCATTTGAGCGACGTCTTGTATTTGTTAGGATGTAACTTTATGTAGGGATATTATGACTGCCATGGCAAACACGAGATTTTTTTTCACCTTCCCTTTTCTTGCTCGAACCTTGTTTTGGCCATTTTCAAACCAAACCCATGAAATGCCACTCAATTTAATAAAATGTTTTGTGGTGAAAAATCAGTTAATGAAATAATTTATTTTAGAGATGTTTAATTCTTGAAGATGTAATGAATGAATGAATGAATGAATGAATGAATGAATGAATGAGGTTTTAGGCCACCTTTGTGCACATATAGGCTAAACTTGGCCAGGAGAACATATTGAGGATGGTGAGATGAATTAGATGACACTGCCCTCCAGACCCAGAATTAGAAATGTGAGCCCTGGTGGTCTGAGGCCGAGACGGTACCTCTAGGTCATTGAGGCTCCCCACAATATTGAATCTTTACTAGTGAGTGGGGAAGAAATATATATTTTTTTAAACTTTAAAGCCAGAGTGGGGTTCGAGCCCGCGAGCTCCGACTTTCCAAGCAGGCAGCTTTGATCACTGCACCAGTGCCCCAGCCCTTGAAGCTAGAAAAGAGTCGCACAGTACACAGTACACTGGGCCAGCATTAAACCAGCATTGGTTCAACGTCTTGTGTTTATTGGGTGCAGAGAGCAGGTGATACATGGGGCGTCTTAGAGTGGTTGCTGTCAGCGGTAAATGGAGATTCCTTATGACACTTTTGATCGAGCGGATTAATGTATTTAGGATGGCGGAGTGTGGAGAATCTCTAAGCGCGGCGGAAAAATCTGTAAATTATATTAAGACGTGAACCTAATGCTTGCCAGCCCGCTTATGTTTTTTAGTTTGTAAAGTGTTATAAAAGTAAAAAAAAATTGGAGCACAAACATTACGTAAATGCACTTTGTGTACATAATTTATTCCGTAATAAGTAGGCCTATTACGTATATTATTTAAAAAGATAATCACTGACCGAGAACAATTATTGACGCTTATTTCAAAATAAACATGATCCCTTTGGATTATATTTCTTTATCACTC
Source organism: Flabesymbios commensalis (assembly GCA_964017125.1). Classification (NCBI taxonomy): domain Eukaryota; kingdom Metazoa; phylum Annelida; class Polychaeta; order Terebellida; family Flabelligeridae; genus Flabesymbios; species Flabesymbios commensalis. Next base: position 40,364,178 of record OZ024910.1, on the reverse strand, counting down.
GAAACTTAAAGCCCTGAAGTATTTTTGTTTAACCCTTTGACCGCCGGTGCCGTCCATATTCGTTTTTAATTGTTCTATCAGCACATTACATATCAGCTTTTAAACCTGTTAAAGATAAGAAGTGACATTAATCAGCAAAATTTGAAATTTGTTGACCTCCGTTTTGTCAAATCTGAATAATTTTCACTCACTTGAAGTTGTGGATCGCGTCAGCGAGACACAACTTCAAGTGGGTGAAAATTTCATTTGAATAATTTGGCGGTTAAAGGGTTAAGCTAAGATACTGAAGGTTTTTTAAAATTTGAAATCATCCAAAAATGTATTAGTTATCTCTAATAGTATAGTAATAGTATATTATTTTTCCGATTCATTTGAATACCTATGTTATGTGTCTACGGCCATTAGAAATACTTCATATTATTCTTTCAGTGTCGGGACCGTCTTTATACATCAGAATCTGACGTCTATAACTCATGCCTCCCCTTTCTCTACTATATCCAGATAATATCAGTAGGCTGATATTATCCATTTCTATAAATAAAATGACGCAGCATGCCAAAACCAGGCTCTTCTCGAAAATAAAGTTTTTTTTTAAATATCCACCATCTGATAGCGCTTTTTGTTCTGTGCATTTTAAAACAAATTGTATGAAAATCGGATGAGTATTTCCAAAGATACAGCTCCTCAAAACAAAAAAGTCCAACCCAGTTTTCTGGCATAGTACTATTGAGAAAATTGTCTTTAAAGGTAATCATTAAAAATAAGATAACTTGTAAACTTGTACAAGAAATCACAAAATTTGTCAAATTTAGATATAAGAAAAACAGTTTCGTAGAACATAAAAAATGAAATCGCATGGAGCCCAACCCAATTACACATGGTGACATGGGTTGGAGTTGGGCTTAAGAGGGGTGTTACCCCAAGGTCATCTCAAGGTCATCCCAAGGTCATCTCAAGGTCACAGCAAGGTCAAATCAACTAAAAAGAGCAAAAAATAGTTTTTTTTTACCAATTCTGTTAACTTGAAGTGTATGTGATGGTAGAACCCCGCCTAGACCCCAACATGGAGTTATACTGAACATAAACAAGGGGTTAAATGGGAAATATAGGGGTTGGAGGAGTAATACCCCATTAAATCACCTTGATGTCACCCCTGTCTGAAATGGCATAAGTGTACCAAATAACACAATGATTGTCATGTTTGGACTAATGGTCGGTACTTTAATTAAATCTGATAAAGCCCAATCCAAATATGCATGATGACATGGGTCGGGGTTGAGCTTCATAGAGCTGTTACCCCAAGGTCATGGCAAGGTCATCTCAAGGTCACATCAAGGTCAAATCAACACAAAGGGTGAAAATAGCTTTTTTTTGCTGTTTTTGTTCAAATGTAGTTCAATTGAGATATCCATGATTTTTGAAACCCAACTGGACACCAACAATGAGTTATACCAAACATACCCTAATAGGTTACATGGGTGATATAGGGTTTGGAGAGGTTATACCCCAGCAAATCACCCATATGTCACCCCTGTCTGAAATAGCAGAAATGGACCAAATAACAAAATGATTGCCATGTTTAGACCAGTGGTAAATACTTCAATTTTATGTGATGAAGTCCAAACTGTGTACACACGTGGTCCAAAGGGTTGGGGTTGGGCTTTATAGAGCTGTTACCCCAAGGTCATGACAAGGTCATCTCAAGGTCACAGCAAGGTCACAGCAAAGTCAAATCAATACTAAAGTGTTGAATAAAGCATATTTTTGTTGTTTCTGCTCCAATTTTGTTCACTTGAGATGCCCATGATGGCTAAAACCCAGTCGGACCCCAACATGGATGTATACCAAGCATACCCAAGAGGTTACAGGGGTATTTTTGAGTTGAAGAGGTCATACCCCGTCAAATCATGCTTATGTCATCCCTGTCTGAAATGGGCCAAATAACAAAATGATGGCTGTGATTAGACCAATGGTAAATACTTCAATTTCATGTGAAAAAATCCAACCGAAGTACGCATGGGGACATCTGGACATGGGTTGAGGTTGTACTTCTGAGGGGTGTTACATCAAGGCCATGGCAAGGTCATCTCAAGGTCACAGCAGGTCAAATCAACACAAAAGAGGGGTAAATAGCATAATTGAGTTGTTTTTGCTACAATTTTGTACACTTGAGATGCCTATGAAAGTAGACCCTAACATGGATGTATATCAAGCATACCCCAAGATGTTAAAAGGGTAATAAAGGGGTTATATGGGTAATACCCCATTGAATCACCATGATGTGCCCCCTGTTTGAAATGGAAGAAAAGGACCAAGTAACACAATAATTGCCTGGTTTAGACTGAGGGTCTTTACCTTGATTTAATACATGTCTGTTATGAAGTCCAACCCAAGTAGGCTTACACATGATTAACTGGGTTGGAATTAGGCTTCATGGGTGTTACCCCAAGGTCATGACAAGGTCATCTCAAGGTAATTTCAAGGTCAAATCCAAGAAAACTGAAAAGTAACATTGGTTAGCATAAAGGTGCACTGATATGCTTATATTATACTGGTGGAAATTTGAACCAGGATAGCGCTAATTTTATTTTTACCAACTTGTGTCTGGCAGGCTACCGCGATCTACAACTTCAAGTGGATAAAATTGCTCATAATATGAATAAAAATGTAGTCCTATGCCAATCAACACACTTAAAAAAATATCAAAACAACATTACATTTATGAGATAATATTTGTCAATTTAGATATTTATTGTTGATCACACCAAGGCCACATGAGGGTCATGTCAAGGTCAAATTTTGCTAAAATATGTTAAGTAGACTTTGGTGTTTTTCTAATGAATTATTCAAGATACATTTGTACACAAATTAAAAATACAAATATTCAGCATCTAGTAATTCGGTGATTTGAGGTATCAAATGTTTCATTATACACCAGTGACCACAACATTATACTATAGTCTAGCACAGCCCAGAGGATGGACAAGCTTCTCCCCACAATGTCACAGTTGTGTATTTAACAAATAGTCATATAGCCATCCATTTCAATGAATTATTCAGGATACAAGTGTACTGAGACTTAGAAGATCTTCCTTCATTCAGCCTCTGATTATTCTGTGATTTGATGTACAAAATTATATCATACGCCAGTGACCACAAAATTATACTATAGTCTGTCCACAATTTTATACTCCTGTGCACTGCAACAAATAGAAGTCATGTAGATCTGGTCATCCAAAGCGACACCATCCATTCTTTTCTTCTACAATATCTACAACTCCAGGTATCATTTTCTGAAACATACATTACACACAATAATGAAAAGGCTATTACATCCAACATAATAATTTCAGATATTAAAATATTTAACTTTTTTTTTAATGCTGGGAAATTCTAATCAGTTGTTAATAGTGATAGTTAATAACTTGTAAATCTGCTGATATAGCTATTTGAAACGAATTTATACTCCAATACTAGCCTGTAACTTTAAGATACAACTGATGATCACACTGGATGAGGATACAAATTTTAAAAATGTACATACCTAATGTTGAGACTGAACAATTCACTTACTTATCTCACTGAATAAATATATTAATATTACAAAGAATGTTGGTTCAACGCTGGTCCGATCTTGTATACAGTGGACCAACATTGATTCAACATCTTGTGTCTGCTGGGATATGACAGAAATACAAATTATGGAACAACATAACTGCATAACATGTATACAGACCATTATTCTGGTAATGTTTGTAGTGTCTATTTTAAACAAGGGGAGAACAGTGAATAACAAAAAAATAAAAAATGAAGAAAAGAAAAAAATGTGATTTGCTTGTTTTTTATATAGTGATTATTTCATGATTTCAACTTGCAGAATATATCAGACAATTTAACAAGAAAGTATGACAAAAATCAGATATTTTTTGTGGTGGGCTATGAAATGGGAATATGGTTAGGTTTACAAATAAACCTACGCTAATGATACTAACCTTACTGTACATATTTAGTGACTTTTTTGTTTTCTAGTTAGGAATGTCAGATTGCTAGCAGCTGCACATATTTACTATCATGCCATTTTGCAGTGAGAATTTGATCTTTTCTGAACAAAATCACTATATTCTTTGGTACCTGCCAAATGTAAAAACAAAAGACATTTGACCTTTTGAACCATCATTTTTATCCACCTGTTTATTCATATCTTATATTATAGGCATACATATTACACAGTAGTCTATATCCTTACAAATCATATGAATTTTAAATACTGTACTTAGCTCAAATGAAGTTCATATCATAAATGTGCTATAATAATTTTACTAAAATGTATCTATTGGAATAATGAAGCATTACATGTGACTTAAATTACATTATATTTTGAAATGACTTACATATTACCGGTAGTGTCTTGCTGTCAGTAGAAATATATTTTATGAATAGGTGAAAGTTTGAGAATTACATGTCTGTTAAAAAAGGTTTAAAACAATAAATACCTAACTAGTCTTCTTCGTCAAATGGAGTCAAGCAAGAATTGCCAAGATTTAAGGAGCACTTCCAGTGACAATTCCCGCATGCAGCCTAAACTCAATTAAAGTTGCTGTATCAACTTGCAAAGCTGTTTCACCCTGAAAATGATAAGTAGCAAAAAATGAAAAATAGCAAATAGTAATTTCAAGATAATTTTATTTTATTTATAATTTGCGCACAGTAATCCATATTCAAGTTATGATGAAAGAAATATGTTTTCAAACTGAAAATCAAAAATGGAAGTTAGCTTTCAATTTTCATTTTTGGACAAAATTCATCGATAGTAGCCTACTGTTGGACAGACAATGACATGAATGATAAGTCCATAACGTTAGTCTAGACTAGGCTAACATAATTAATTATGCCCAGATACCTATGATACTCGGGTTCATATTAACCAAGAAAGAGTGAATGTATTTCGCTGATGTCTCAGTCAACATTCAACTAATTTTCATGCAGTAGGCCGAGGGCCTACTATTTTCAGTGATGCAGTGACTACCATAGAAAAATGTCAGCAATTATAGGCCTAGGCTAATACTAGTGGCAGCATAACTTGAGCTAAAAAAAAAATTTTTAGTCAATAAATATTTTTTAAATATCAAAACACAAGGTTCGCGATGAGGTATGAACTATAGTCTAGTAGGCCAACTGGCTTATTATATACTAAAAAAATTGCACAATATTCAAAGTAACGTTAGTCGCCACATCTGCACATTCATGACTAGAAGTAGAACATTTGAATAAATATTGTGTGAAACGTAGGCATTGGACTAAAATGTAAAATCTCATAAACATGGTCAGTGCCATTGCCCCCCCCCCCCCGCATTAGTTGATAGGCCTACCGATAGGTGTAGGCCTAGGTCTAGGCCTAATTGACAGACTCTGAGTGAGCAAAAAACAGCGAAATTCATTCAAACTTGACGTGGTGAGGGCCTAATCACTAGCCTATAGCTGATGTGAATCTGAATTCTATTTTCAATCACACTCAGCGTCTCTGAGAGAGCAGGGACAGTGTGCCACTGATGTGACTGTCACTGTCAGACTGAGTCTGAGAGAGTGAGACTCACTCAGTGACTCACTGACACTCAATTACTGACGTGACAGTGACACCGGAAAAACTGCAGGTGCGAGCTTTAACGTTAGAAGTTTAGGCCTTTATAGTCTTTACTAAATCTTTAGACTGTGTCACTGTCAGTGTGTTCGACTGTGAGCCAGTGCAGTGGCTGGCAGTGTCCGCGAATCAAGTGTCACTGTGACTGTCAGTCAGTGAGTCACTCACTGCCGAGCCGGAGTCATCCCCCGACAATTTGGATTTTCAATTTTGGCTTGGCACGGGCGATATTTGAGTAGACTAACGAATGCTTACCTGTGTCAGGCTGTGACTGTGTCATTTTTCTCATCGGCAGGATCAGTTTCAGGAAATGTGCATCGACGATGATAAATTCTGTTTTCAGGTTCGGCAAGTGAACTTTTTAACACATTTTCTTATGAAATTACCCAAAACGTGGACGTAGTCCTAGAAATGGCGCGGAAAAAAATGTAAACAATCGACCAGTGAACTGTTTCCGGTAGAGTCGTTGTCAGTCATGTCAAAGGTTGCCGGCAAAAATCGTCTTAAAAACCTTCGAATCAGATAAAAAAGGTGGAAATAACTTCAATAATGTGTTAAAAACATATTATTCAACGTCAAAACACCTAATTTGAAAAAAGCATAGACAAAAAATTATTCAGTATTTGGCAGTTTCAAATCTGTTTTACGCAAATCAACACTGTGCGAGAAGCGCCTGGTTTTGCTGTGGCGCGTCACATATTATATTGTAGACCTATATATAAAATTATATATTATCAAGAATATATAACATATATATATTATTGATATTATCCACCATATGAGTTGACTGAACGCGAGGAAGGAACATAACATGACTTGTATAGAAGTGATGCTATTCACCAGGAGGCGCCACTTTCATCACACATTTCATGTCATTTTTGCTCTTCACATTTCCTTTCAAAACGACATGGATCATATTCTAAATCTGCTACTGTTTGTATTAATACAAATAAATAAGAGGGCCACCATTCAATCTCCACGTGTGAGTCTGAGTCAAATTCTTTTTTTAACCCGGTTCTGCGGGGCGCTGGAAATTTCGAATTTTATTACATGTTTTATAGAACTGTTCTTGAAGTAAATTATTTATTTCATGCAGAGTCCGTCCGATTTTTTTTAAATACACAGCCCCCACCTCCGGAGATTGAATTGTGGCCACCTTATTATTTTACATTACATTCTATAGACAAAATGGAGGGAAGAACACATTTCAATCCTAATCTGAACACTTTTTTTGTGGGTGAGAAATATTTTTAAAATATCATGTATACTGCTGTGCAAAGTCAAAAGACAGTAACTGCATATTTTACAAGTGAGAATATACTGCTTTTGGGCTTTACATGGCAGTATACACAATACAGGGATACTTGTAATCGGCTATACACTTTATTCGATGATTGGACTAAAAATCAAAAGAAAATAATAAATTCATCATTATGTCTTCGCGATGTAAACATTGTCACCAATAAAACATCATTTTTTTAAACAAGAGAGGCCGAGTCACGTGGCGGTCCTCATTGCTCGATGCTGGGGGTCTATAAGGCGAATTGGCACCTGACAATATGCTTTGATAAGCCCCCGATGTCAAATTTGGAGCATACTTGAGGAGGTTGTGGGGTCAAGAAAAGTTAAGTCAGGTGCTATTTGTGTATTATTGATCCAAATATCTTAGTCGTCAGGGTGTCATGTGTATCGTATGTTTTCTAAATATAGTATCACCAGAAATGTTTATTTCCTAAAATACTGACTTTTTGTTTTGTGCAAAATTACATTTTATTTCAGCTGTTGAGAGCAATGCTACAGGCTCTGCAAAGCCAATGGGCAGTATATGCAGTATATAGCAGAATAACGATCAGCAGATATGATAATTGAAATTACAATAAAACTACCAACCTATATAATTACAACAAATGATGAATAAGAAATTGAATAGTACTGTTTGTCGACATGTTTTGATAACTGTTGCCTTGTTCGAAATCTGCACCCGCACATTTGACAAATTTCCAACAGAGGAGCGCCAACACCGAAAGGATGACTGGAAATTCAACTGAAGTGAAAACTCATTGGTGGTGGGCGGGACTCCACTTTAGAAGTGTGGTCCAGGTGGGGTTAAAAGACTGCTCTGTAAAAAAAAAATCAGTAAATAATTCAGTGCATATGTAACCAATTCTCGTACTCAGAACAATGTTTTAAGGTGCATGCTCAGTTATACTTTAGAAAAATCGTACAGATGACGGATTAGAAAAAATGTTGGCTCCACATTGAGCTGACGTCACACTCATTGGGCCCAACATTATCCCGATGCGCTGTTAATTTGTTTCCAAAGAAGATGACTCGAGCATCTGTTTTCACTATCTTGTCAGTTGCCAAGGCAACAGGCGAGTAACCAGTACCACACCGATCCCCTCACCTGGCCAATTACGCACAGAAATAATTATGTAATATTTCCAGGAGCAGGTTAAAGCTGCTCGTATAATATTCAGGCATGACTCATCCATTCATGAGTAACTGCATGTTCTTCCTGAATACACTAGGTTCGACTGTATCTAAATGTGGCGGGGCCCCTGGTGCAGTGGTTAAAGCTGCCTGCTTGGAAAGTCGGAGATCGCGGGTTCGCACCCCACTCTGGCCTTATTTCGAATCCTGTGTCAGGAGGGCAATGTGATCCCATTTATATCACCATCCTCAGGAGGTTCGCCTAGCCCAGTTTAACCTATATGTGCACAAGAGTGGTTTAAAACCCTATTCATTTAATTTCATTTACCTCATTGTTTTGACTAACTTCAATGGATCTCTTTGAACAGACTGAATCCGTCATGCTCATCGCACTACAGTCTGCAGATAGGCATACATGTAGGCCACTTGAAGAACTACCTATTCTAGCCCTTTGGAAATTAATTCAGGACTGCTGGACAGATCATCACATTTCGTACCTTAATAATGGCTATAATTATTCATTTTGTTGAATTAGCTTGATTGACACTTATTATCGCTGATAAGCGAGACACCTGGGGTAGATCCAGAATTTTTTAAATGAGGGGGTCAGATGGGATTTCGGTTCGCCTCTCGCCGGAAATTAAAAGATTAAAGGTGTCTAATAATTGTATGTTGTCTTATGTAGGCTACTCAATATTTGCAATGTTTCCAGGGCCTACTAACCGTTGTTTCTTTAATACATTTAATTTAATCACATTTGTTTTTCAAAATAGGCCTATATGTGTATGACTGCTATCATGCACAGTGGGATACTAAGGGTTCCACCATTCATATAATAAGGTGGGGGGGGGGGGGTGTGCTGGAGTTTTTGAGCTGGCCAAATTATTTATTTCCCTTCCTGTCTGCAATACTTTGTTCTATCGAACCCACTGTAGCAAATAGTTCATCCTTTCCCGGAATGGATTTTAATTTTGTTTTAATGAATGATAAATTTGTAAAATATATAGCTGTTTTTACTTCAAATGCGTGGTATAAACGGCAACATGCCTTATTTAACTGAACACACATTACATGGTTTTTGCTTTATATTAATAGTATTGTCAAATTTATATTGCACCTTTGTATATATTATATATTTATAGTGACTAATAAGTCCTCGAAGGCTGGGTACTTCGCTTAACAATATTTCATGTTCTCACGTATTTGTTGTTAATGTACATGTCACTAAAATAAACAATATCTAGGCCTATATCTATCTACTTTAATTTTTCAGACTCAACCAAAATATTTATTTCACTTTCTTAGGCCACTGTTTTTTATTTCTCTGTTTTAGATCAGAAAAAATGTAAAATCTAATGAGGGAGGCGGTAAAAAAAACATTTAAGAAAAAAAAAACATTTAACCTATTTTTGGAAAAGTTAATGAGGGCGACAAAAAAAAAATAACATTGAACAAATTTCTGGGAAAGTTAGTGAGGGCGACGACATAAAAAACTTTTTGACATATTTTAAATAAAGTTAACGAGGGCGACGAAAAAAACAAGTAAACAAAAATATAGCTGGAAAAATGTTTTTTTTATCTCGTGAAATGAACTTGTTTTTTTCGAAATCTCCCAAAATTAACTGTTTTTTTTGGGGGGAATCGGCAATAATCCAATGCGCGCGCTGGGCAGAAAAAAACACATGTTTTTTTGCTAATGCGCGGCCTAAATCTTATGCGCGCGCTCATCTAAAACAGAGAAAAAACATAGTGGCCTTAGAAAAAGAAATTCTGTCCACACAGTTGGAAACCCAAAAACGGCTTAGTATTGATGTGAGGGTTGACCCTTACAGTGCAGGGATGGACTTTAGTCGTCAGAATCTGACGTCTGTAGACGTCAGATTCTGACGACTATAGTCTATCCCCGCACTGTAAGAATCAACATATCTATACTGGCCGTAGACCGACATCATAGGTATTCAAATGAATCAGAAAGAGCTAACTAAGACATTTATGATGATTTTAAATTGAAAAAACCCTTTGGTCTCGATGTTTTTTTTTACAAATTAATTCAGCGCTTTGAGGGTTAAGGAGACGAGGAAAGCGAGCTCAGTCACATGTTTCAATGACAGGTCAGTGGACACGGACACTATTTCAACAGCCCTCGCACCGGACTTCTTGGGGCCAGAAGAGTACAGGCTGATAAGCTATTGACGTCTCGCGATAGCCGTGAAGTATTGGCCAATTAATTTCTTGAAGAAGTCAACTTGGTCCGGCTCCCAATGTCACAAGTGTTTTTATTGGAGGTTTGATTGGAGTGTTGTACAAGCGGCCGTGCCCCGGGGCTGTCAACAGCGCCCTCCGACGGTCAAGTGGCACTTCACTGACGGCCAAGCGAGGTCATTTTGATCAAACGGTATGCAAACCTGCCACTGATATGCTACACCTGGTCTAAGCGGTGGGCACACTGTTTTAATAAATCGCCCCGCCATTGTTGCGTCCAAGTCAGTACCCATATCACCTTGTTTACAGAGACGAAACCATGTCCATTAACGGTCCTTCTTCGTACTCAATTTACCGATTATCATTATAAATAGGATTGTCCAACATTCGAGATTGCGAAACAGGTGTATAGTTATGAATAATCACACGGGGCACTATCGTATCAGTGAATAATTTGGACATGAACGGGTGTATTTGCCACTTCACAAAGTAGAACGTACATCCTTTTATTTCCGAGGGATCAATTATAAAATGTTCCTTTCTTTTTCTTTTCTGATTTGTCTCTGATAAAGTCAATGTCATCTGGTGCTTTGATTTAACTACACAATTACACGTACAATATAATTTGATGTCAAGAAGTACGAGATGGACCGACAAAGGCTTTTTCAATTTGAAATAATCAGAGATGTCTCAGTTAGCTTTTCCACTTTATTTGAATACCTATGTTATGGGTCTATGACCATTATCAATATTTTACTCTTTCAGTGCGGGGACCGACTTTAGACATCAGAATTCGATGTCTATGGAGTCAGATTCTGACATCCATAATCGGTTCCCGCGCTGTAAGGGCTTCTATGCGCATAAGACACATACAAGACATAATTGCGTTTATGTTACTAAGCATATTTTATGAGTGATATTCAACTATACCCATCTAATGGATGATACCCGATTGCAATGAATGTATTGACATTGTAACACAGAAATGCGAAACTGGCAAAGAGAGGAAGTTTTTGCAAAAATACGAAGTTGGCAAAGGAAAGGTTAATGAAGACTATTAGAAGACCACGACAGTGTTATAATAATTATTATGATTATTAGTTTATCAAACAAACGTCTGGGATATTTTTCATGACCCGAAAAATGAGAATTGCTTCGATAATAACATGATTAATCTTAATATGCAACACAATTAGAGATGTAGCTTTATCTGTTTGTTAGGATGGAGTAAAAACGTATTCGTGTATATTTAGATAAACTATGCCATCATGTAGGATTAGAGTTGGCTCATGGAATGTCAATGGGTTGAGCGACAAATTAAATGACGATGATGTAATAGAGACTATTAACAGTATGGATTTCTGTGCACTGTTTGAAACATGGTCTAATGTGAATACGGCTATTGACGTCTCTGGGTATGGATCACTACATAAACCCAGAAGAAAAGCTCATAAGAAAGGTAGACTAAATGGAGGTATACTTTTCCTCTATAGGTCTATGTATAAAAATCATTTGGAACTTGTGCCATGTAAACATGAAGATCTACTAATTGTGCGTATAGATGGACGAGTAATTGGTCATGTCAGAGACCTATATTTAATTAATGTTTATGTTCGCCATGACATACCTGCTGATAGCTATCCGATAATGGATGATGTAGAATCCGCCTTAACGACATATGGTATACTAGGCGATACAATTATAATGGGTGATCTGAACGCAAGAACAGGTGAATTAGCTGATATATGTCCCACCTCATCTATTAAGAATGTACCTACAGATAACGCTACACATTTAGACGATATAAAGTCACGCCGTAACTGTGACGAAATTATCAATACCTCTGGTAAAAAATTAATTGAATTATGTCAATCCTCTGAACATGTTATCCTAAATGGTCGATTTCTGGGTGATTCGATGGGATATTTCACATATATAAGTGAACGAGGCTGTAGCACTATTGATTATATCATTAGTAATTACAATGTTTACATGTTAACAGAGTATGTTCGAGTATCCCCACAAGAACTGTCTGACCACTGTCTCATTGAAGCTTGTTTTAAGTTCAAATCAAATGCAAACTGCAAAAATAAGCAAAAAAGTAAACTCCAAAAACCATACGCGAAAATTAAGGCAGACCAGAATCAAAAGGTAGCTTATGAATTAGCACTTCTAGAATCACAGTCCCAAGATACACTCATAGATTTCTTACAAGAAGGATACAAAAAAGAAAATATAAATATTGCGGTTAAAGATTTCACTAATATAATCATAGCACCAGGTAAAAAGGTATTTAAAGTAAATGAAAGCAAACATGGCAATAACCGCAAACGTAAAAATCAAAATCCCAAACGTAAGTGGTTCGATACTGATTGTACGTCTCTAAGATCGGACATAAGGAACATAAAACGTAATATGATCCGAAGACCGTTTGATATTCAGCTTCAACTACTATATCTAAATAAATGCCGGGAATACAAGAAATTATTGAAACAAAAGCAACGAGGTTTCAGAGATAACCTGGTTGGACGTCTGGTTAATATGGCAAACACCAATCCTTCTGAATTTTGGCGCACACTCGATACACTCAAAAATTTTAACAATTCTAAATTTTCACATTCGAACAATATTGAACCGGATGAATGGTTTCAACACTTTAAGTCATTAGCATCAAAAACAATAGAATTAAATGAGGAGCGTAAAGGCATCCTTGACGAATTATCTAATCTTGAAAACTCCACGCACAATGACTACCAAGAAATACTTAATAAACCAATCACAATAAGTGAAGTAAAATCTATAATAAAACAACTCAAAAATGGAAAAAGTCATGGAGACGATTTAGTGATTAACGAAATGTTAAAATTTGACGTAAATATATTGGTACCTGCCCTAACTAAGTTATTTAATCTTGTCCTTGAATCTGGAATTTTTCCTTGTGACTGGAACACTAGTTTCCAAGTACCACTATACAAAAAAGGTGATCCATTGAAATGCGATAATTATAGAGGTATCAGTATAACCAGCTGTCTAGGCAAGGTTTTTACTAACTTGATAGCAGACCGAATTGAGCAGTTCCTGTCCCATCATAATAAATTATCCATTTATCAAGCTGCGTTTCGCAAGAAACATGGGACAAACGACCACATATACACACTGCAATCCCTTATCACAAAGTACGTGAAGAGACTAAAATCGAATTTGTATTGCTGCTTTGTAGATTTTCGCAAGGCATTTGACTGCATATGGCGGGATGGGCTATTACTAAAATTGCGACGCTTAGGGATTGGGGGAAATATATATACCCTGATAGGCAATATGTATCATAATACCAGATCATGTGTAAAATTACCAGAAGGAGTTACAGATACCTTCTCGACTAAAGTAGGCATTAAGCAAGGCGATAGCTTGAGCCCAATGCTATTCAATATATTTATCGATGATGTAAGTGATATATTTTGCCCAGTAAATAACAGCGCCGTTTCATTAGACACAGCAACTTTTAATTGTTTAATATATGCGGATGACTTGTTAGTATTATCAAGGACAGCAACTGGTCTACAAAATGCGTTGAACAATCTACATAACTACAGTGTTAAGTGGGCCCTTGAAATAAATATAAAAAAGACAAAAATTATAATATTTACAAAAAAAAAAAAAGAGGAAGGATGTACCTTTAAAATTAATAATATAGAAATAGAAGTTGTTACTTCATTCAACTATCTTGGCATTGTTATGAGCTCTAATGGTAAATTTACTGCTGCAGTGAAATCTCTAAAAGATAAAGGTATGCGTGCTTTGTTTAAAATACACACCATGCTCAAATCTCAGAAAGTTCAAAACCCTATTGTCTCATTAAAACTTTTCGATTCAATGGTAAAACCGATTTTATTATATGGTTGTCAGGTATGGGGAAATGATTATATCAATTACGAATCAAAAGATATACATCATTTAGACAGAATTCCCTTTGAGGAAGTGCAAAATAAATATTGTAAGTTGTTGTTATGCGTCGGCCGGTTTACATCAAACATGGCCGCGCGAGCAGAGTTGGGACGTCATCCGCTGATGCTTAGTGTAGCGGCACTACAAATAAAATTTTGGAGCCAAATTTTAAAATCCCCCGGGAAACTTATATACAATGCTTATCAGGAGGATATACGCAACGATAGCCGTGGTGTCAAGAATTGGGTCACGGGTGTTAAAATAGTTTTAGAACGGTGTGGACTAACTCATTTCTGGCAGAATCAGACAATACCAAGCAATTTTAACATCTCAAAATGTGTCTACAATATTTTAAAGCACAAATATGAAAACTTATTTTTCAATTCCATTAATTCAGACACAGGTGTAACTAAAACTGGGGGTAATAAGCTTAGAGCGTATGCTAAATTAAAACATGAATATAAAATGGAAAATTATTTAAATTTAAATTTAGAACTACATTCTAAAAAAGCCATGGCAGAGATTCGTGTTAGCGCACACAACTTAGAAATTGAACGGGGTAGAAAAAACAAGCCGAAATCAGTCCCTGCAAATGAGCGTTTTTGCCGAAACTGCAAAACTATGGTGGAAGATGAAGTTCATTTTATTAGCGACTGCCCTATCTACGAATCACTCAGAAATGAATACTTGCCTCGTCGGCACCAAAATCCCGATGCATACTTTATCAACCTCTTTAAAACTTCAGATACAGTGAAATTGGAAAACCTTGCCATCTTTATCAGACGCGCTATGGCACTGAGAAAAGAAAAACTCTATCAAAACAAATAACAGTTTTTCTTATCTCGTGGTGATCCATACACATAGACGTCAGCCACACCATGCATTAATATGTGTGTATATATATATATCATGTATGCTATGTATTTTTCTTAATATATTTTTGTTTTCTGTGTATACCAAAACGATGTACTGCATTGTATGGAATAAATTGATTGATTGATTGATTGATTGATACTAGCATCAAACATATGAATTCATTAACCCTTATGCCAGTAAGCGCGACTACAGTCATTTTCAATTTGTTTTATTCGTCTCTCTAAAATCACGATTTGCAAATGTTTGGTCTCAAATCAAACGAAAATTGAATTGTTTTAATAATAACAACACTGTTTTTTTATTGGCTACCTACTCCGAGTCATCTTCATTCACTAGAAGTACAGAATTGCGACAGCAATTTGCAGCTTGTAGTGGATCTAGATACCAAAGGTAAAATAATACTAATAAAACGATTATAGTTGTGATTGGTTCTCAAAGGATGTTTTTTTAACCTTTTCACTACCATACATGACGGAAATTTCCGTCGTCATTCGTCAATGAACGTAACCATAAAATGACACAAATTTTCGTCAAATATATACTACATTTATGTATTTCTCGTCATTTGAAGCTGGAAATTGCGTTAGCAATTCCAGCTTCAAATGACGAAAAAGAGAACTCCTACACCAGTATATCTGGATCCTGGCATGCACCCCGGCCTGGAAGTCAAAGAGTTAACCCTTGGGCTCTGTCCACGACTCTAATCATGATACGCGTTTATATATTGTGTTAGCAGGTTGGAATAGTTACTGGGAATGAAATTAGTGTTTAAACATCAAAATGTCCAATTGTTTGGTTTCAAATTGAAATTTAAGCAGCATTTATTTTTAGGTTGGTTTTAAACTGAGCTGGTAAATTTGCTAAAATATACTCTGCTATATCAAGTTGTAGATTGAATCAAGCTGTTATATTTTATTCGACGTCCCAGTTGGATGCATACTAGATGGTACAATATCATTATTATTAATTTATTTATTGAGTAGCATGTTATTACCTTTGGTTGACAGGAACAGGTCGAGACGACCTCTACGAGGCCTGTCAACCATATATTATAGAATTAAAATTATATAATAAAGTTATATATCATGTTAACAGTATATTAATACAAAACCAACTGTTCAATAGGTATTGGCATACTTATCATAAGAGGTTATCATATAAATTGACGATCTTAGTATCGGTCAATTTAGAGGAATTATTGGAAATATAAGTATTTTATTGTTGTTTACATCACTTTTATTTAATTAATTTAAAAGAAAACGAATTGAAGTGGCAAAGCAATATTATGCATGTGCTGCTGACAAAATAAATACACAATTGAATTTAATCAAACCCACATAATGATGTAGTAATGATTTGATATCTTTAATTTGACCAAAATGATAAAATATATATCCCCCGACGCATAGCTGACTTACTACGACGTGGTTGGTCTGCTCAACATACAGAGAGCCTTTAAAACCTTATTACCGGTAAATATCTCTTATCATCTTGCTCACAGCACTGTGTGTTGTATGGCAGAATTAGTTTTCCCCGCTTTCTATGGCTAATCGCATCCACCGTTGCACAGGTTGTTTCAGCAATGAGCGTGATAAGTCTTTAATAACGGAGTTACATCTGCTACATTACAATATAGTATTTGATATCCAGGTTCTATGTATATCGTGTACATTTACACCTGAGTATTTATTTCGAGCACGTACACAACGCAATCAAGACCAAGACCGTCACTTAATATTTCCGTCATTCAGTTTGAGCCTATTGATGACCATCCAGCCTTGTATCCCCACAAGAATGTTTTCAATGATGTTTGCAATGATGTAATACGTATATTTTCAGTAAACGTGTGCAGCTGGGAATATTCTATTGCTACTTACAACGAAATGTGACACAAAAATAACAATATAATACTTTAATATTTTTATTAAAATGAACAGTTGGTTCTCAAACTTGTCAACGATACAGATCGCATAGCTACAGATTAAATTCGAACATATACCTTTACGAAGCATACTTACCAATATATTTGTAAGATATAGATTTTAAATTTACTGATTTATTTCAAACACACTTTTAGAAACAAATCATGTTACTGATTGAATTAAAACATGTAGCCTAATTAAATGATAGAGATCGTATGGGCACATATTGAATTCCGATCTGCACGTTTAGAAAGCTATATTTTTTAAATATATATGTAAGTTACAGATCGTCAATCTATTGCTTGAATTCAAATACACACATTTAGAAGGAATTGGTCTTTCAACATACTTGTCAGATACAAATCGTATTGTTACAGGTTTTATTAAAACTCCCATATTTAGAAGGAAATGCTTATTCAATATATATGTAAGATACATATTGCATAGCCATTGAATAAATTCAAACAGACACCTTTCGAAAGCAGTTCCTTTCAAATATATATGTAAGATACAGCTCGTAAATGTACTGATTGAATTCAAAAATACACATTTTGAAGGCAGTGCTCATCAAATATATATGTAAGATATTGATCGTAACTTTACTGATTTAATTCAAACAGACATATTTTGAAGGCAGTGCGTATCAAATATATATGTAAGATACAGCTGGTAAATTTACCGATTGAATTCAAACAGACACATTTTGAAGGCAGTGCGTATCAAATATATATGTAAGATACAGCTGATAAATTTACCGATTGAATTCAAACAGACACATTTTGAAGACAGTGCTTATCAAATATATATGTAAGATATTGATCGTAACTTTAGTGATTAAATTCAAACAGACACATTTTAAAGATAGCGCATATCAAATCTATATGATTGTATGATACAGCTGGTAAATTTACCGATTGAATTCAAACAGACACATTTTGAAGGCAGTGCGCATCAAATATATATGTAAGATATTGATCGTAACTTTATCGATTGAATTCAAACACACACATTTTGAAGGCAGTGCATATCAAATGTATATGTAAGATACAGCTGGTAACTTTACTGATTTGATACAAACAGACACACTTTGAAGGCAGTGCTTATCAAATATACATGTAAGATACTGTTCGCAACTTGACTGATTGAATTCAAACAGACACATATTGAAGGCAGCGCGTATTAAATATATATGTAAGATACAGCTGGTAAATTTAGCAATTGAATTCAAACAGACACATTTTGAAGACAGTGCTTATCAAATATACATGTAAGATACTGATCTTAACTTTAATGATTGAATTCAAACAGACATATTTTGAAGGCAGTGCGTATCAAATATGGATACAGCTGCTAAATTTACCGATTGAATTCAAACATACACATTTCGAAGGCAATGCGTATCAAATATTTATGTAAGATACTGATCGTAACTTTAGTGATTGAATTCAAACAGACACATTTTGAAGGCAGTGCTTTTCAAATATATATAAGATACTGATCGTAACCTTACAGATTGAATTCAAACACATACCTTTGAGAAGCAGTTTTTACTCGATGTGTTTGTAAGATACAAATCCAAATTTGAAAAAAAGACAAATCACATAGGGTTTCGAGCAACAATTCATGTGATTAATTTATCTTTTGTCTAATTGAGATTAACATTTCTTTGTACAACCGACTGTGTTGTCCTTAGGCTTAGCAACTCCATGCAAAACAACAAAGTAACTAAGCCCAACAAGTCAACTCAATTCTGTGTACTGGATACAATATTAATAGCCGTTTGATAACATATCAAATAACACAATAAATAACATAATACTATATACATTATGCACATAATATAAGTAGCAAACACTAGCAGTTTTCACGCAACACGTTTCAATTTCCACCAGCACTTTATCCTGTTTATAATATGGTCATGATAAACGACACCATTCATTTTTGTGCGATTTATAAAAAAAAAGTTTTGTAGCAAAGTTATGGCATAGAGTTAGTAAACATCCATGGTTGGGGGGCTACAATATCATATTTAGTGCTTAAAATAGTAATGTGTTCGTGTATATGCTATTTTGAAAAGATACACAGTAGATTATTAAATTTGTGATACACTGTACACATACAAAAAAGAGAACTGATAATATTATCGTCTGTCATCAGTTTCCCACAGCAAAATATTGTAATGAGAGTGATTGTAGAACAGGTTCGATTATTTAAATATATTAACAATGTCATTCGCATCCAAAGGTAACAAAAAATAACGAAGCAAAGCCATCATTAGATTGTAAATATGTGCTGACAATTTTTAGAGCATTGAAATGTCACCTGTGTTAGAGATATCGATGGGGGAGTATTTACTCAGAACAGATAACGTCAAGTTCTGTCTCGTCCCAGCATTACAAATTGTGTGACGAGACCCCGAAGTGATGCCTGCTGGATGGCCGAAATAATGTTTTATTCAAAGTTAGCAACAAAGCACCAACATCACGATTCATAGCATACCGTGAGTACAAATATTACTTTACATTTAAAACATTTAGTTCTTTTAAAAAAATACTTTTGAGAAAATATCACTTGAGCGTGTAATATTATTGTGAAATTTTAATTTTTAATTGTCACAGGTGTATCTGGGTGTATCAAGGCGCCGGCAGAATACAAAGGGTTAAGGACTGAGGTACGTGATACTCAGTATTCCAGTATCGGTATTCGCGTCAAGCAGGTCGCTGTTTGAATGCTAAATGTCCGAATATTTCGAGCGAAATCAAGGTTTAGAGTTTATTGATGTGGGAGGCATTAATGATGAAATAAAAACAGGAAAAATGAATACTATTCTTCAAAGCTCACAAAATTATAAGTGAAATCAATTACATTAAAAAAATGTAACGTTAAAAAAAACTGGAAAGAATGATCCCAGAGCACCCACAGGGGGTAAATATTCACCCATTACTAACATAGACCACACCACAAATCGAGGTATTTTCAAACCTTAACCTTTGAACCCTTGGAAGATCTAAACATTTGTTATTATTCGTCCTCTAACCCTTTAACCGCCGGTGTCGCATATATTCGGGTTTTCATTTTTTATTAGCACATTAAGTACTAAATTTTAAATATGTTAAGATAAAATGTGACATTAACCGGCAAGATTTGAAAAGATTTGACCTCCATATTGTCAAATCTGAATAATTTTCACTCACTTGAAGTTGTGGATCGCGTCAGCGAGACACAACTTCAAGTGGGTGAAAATTCAAATTGAATAATTTGGCGGTTAAAGAGTTGAACCAGATAATTTGAGGGATAAATGAATATTACGTTTGCAAAATTATCATTTATCCCGATTTAAGTTTCACATACATGTGTATTTAGGTAATGTTTACTCACTTGAAGTTGTGTGTAGCGATAGTGAAACACAACTTCAAGTGGATTCTAATTTAGTACCTTAGGTGTTTACATGCATGTTGAATGGCTCAGAGGTAAAGTGATTCAAGTCCAAAATTCGATTTTTTTTCTGTTTTTGTCATTTTTGGAAAGTTAAATATATAGGGAACATTATACTAAAATATCTAAGCCATTCGTTTAAAATTGCGAGACTTGTTAATCAACATATATTTTTTCATTTTCAAAATTGATACTTTTCTTCAATGGTAAAGTGATCCTAGTCCATCAGTTTATACAGGTACATTTTGACTTGGATCAGTTTACCTCTGAGACATACGGACAATGGCTGCTGAAATGTTATAAACCACCCCTTCTAGGGATCAGTTTGTGCTTTGCCAATCATTACCAATTTTTTACTGGAATAAGATGACGAGACATTAGGCAGCTTCTATACAAGTTTGTGCCTTTTGAAAATAAATTATTTTTTTAAATTTTAAAAGTATATTTATAAAATAAAATGAAATAAAAATTGCAAGAAATAGGCTTTACGACATTGACAACTTTTTACCTGCGAGTAAGAATGAATAATAAACACCAATGCAAAACTTCCATGTTTTTCTAATTATGGACGTAACAATGTAGAATTAAAAACGAAATAATTTTTTTTAAAAATTGATTTCAATTTTAAAGCCTTTTATAGGAAATTGAAAAAAAGCGGACTTCGATCACTTTACCTCTAAGCCGTTCGTTTAGCCCTTACAGCGCGGGGATCGACTTTAGTCGTCAGAATCTGACGTCTGTAGACGTCACATTCTGACGACTAAAGTCGATCCCCGCACTGTAAGAGTAAAAATATTTCTAATGGCCGTAGACCCATATCATAGGTATTCAAATGAATCAGAAAGAGCTGAATAAGACATTTATGATGATTTCAAATTGATTAAGACCCTTTGGTCTCCATGAATTATACAAAATTAATTCAACGCTTTATAGGTTAATACTCCCTTCATCGCATTTACGCAGAATATGACATATTTACCTCTTACAACGCTGATTATTTGTATGCAAACAATATGACGGCGCAATACAAAATGTTTGCTTCTTATGTTTTCTGAAGCACATGGATATCCAATTCAATAATCACAATTTTGATGGTCTCAAAAATTATTTAATCCCTTTTTAAATCCTAACACTTCCCATGATCAGACTCTGTGCATCGCCATATATTAAGTTAGTTAACTTGGGATTGTTCTTTTAAGTTTACGGTTCGTTTCATTGTTTTAAATTTAACTCTTTAACCGCCGGTGTCGCATATATTCGGGTTTTCATTTTTTATTAGCCCCTTAAGTACCACCTTTTAAACATGTTAAAGAGAAAATGTGACATCAATCAGCAATATTTGAAAACCGTTGACCTCCAATTTGTCAAATCTGAATAATTTTCACTGACTTGAAGTTGTGGATCGCGGCAGCGAGACACAACTTCAAGTGGGTGAAAATTCAGATTGAATAATTTAGCGGTTAAGGGAACTTTCCCGTTGCCTGTGTGATTGGACCAGATGGGACCTAAGGGATGCGCCAAAGCTGCTAAAAAAATGTCAACTGACTCTTTTTTGGGGTTGTGGGAGGTCTTTGTTCCTGGTGTAAATGCCGGATAATATGCGGACATGTCTATGTCATGACTGACAAGTGTTGAAAGGACGTAATATAAAGTATGTAACGTGCTTGACTATGTGTATAAATCTTGCGGAGTTTTTATTTAGTTTAATTATACCATTCATAAAGACCATAGTTATAACTCTTAATATTGTGTTTTAGGTGCACTGGCAAAGATGTAAGCTTGTATATATTTCTTAGGTTTCTATGCTTTCCAGAGTGTCTTTTGCTACCATGTGGAATAAGAAATATCAGTTATTGCATCTCTGGTCTTGGTGCGAGAAACATAATAATATGTCCAATGTGGTTATGATATAATTTTTTAATTCCCAGTGTTTGCTTATATGAATGACAAGCCTGATTTACATGTAATTTACATAACTAACCATTGTACCATGTACCATTGTTATGCCAAATAAGTCAGCAATAACTTTGAAGTATATCAAAAATATATTTAATTTTTCTTTTTAAAAATTTGAGTTTTTTGTTTTTAAGTGGTAGTCCTGACTGAAATATATTATCATAATATTAGATATTTAAATATAGCCAATTTAATAATATGCAACACATATTTATAAGGCAAAGTCCTATAGTAGATTATCATGTTTTTGTTAGTGTATAATTATATTATTTGGCATTTTAATATAAAACCAAACTAAACTAAACTTAACACGATTTCTCCTACTTTGTAACTATCATAAATCAGTATGCGGCGCCAACAGATTTAGTAGGAGTTGCAAACGTTCAACGCAGCGCTGCGTGAAATGGCGACGGTTTTTATTGTTGTTGAAATTTCCGTGATATGTGAACAGATCTTCTTGATTACATCGACATGTAAGGGATCGCAAGTGAAAAGTTTCCTGCTTTACTCGGTCGTACCGGCAAACTAATGGTGGACAATTTTAAAAAAAATGAATTCATACTTCATAAAAGAAAACGTTTAAGGTATTACACTGTCAGCAACACTTTTTAATAATGATAACTTCTCCCGCGTGGGGCTTTGTGGAATCAGCTTACCAATATGTGCAGGGGACATGTGTGCTTCATGGCAAACCATAACAGCAATGAGCAATTTTATTGCAAGCAATCAACTCTGCTGGCATGACCTACTGTTATAGTTCCATGTGTGAGGCTGTGCCACACATGGCAACCGGACTGCTTAGGTGGGGGGGGGGGGGACAAAGCTGGTGCAATACTGAAGCAATGCTGACGTTGATTTAGCATTGATCCAGCACTGATACAGCTTATCCCAGCATCTAGCATTTTGACGAGGATAATAATTATTATGATCACATAATTAATATCTTTTTATGATATTATTAACATACATTATTAATATCACAGGATTGAGGAACGACTACATATTACTCTGATGAAGCAAGGATTCCAGGATGAAGTGAGAAAGGGAATATTACTTTACATCGTCATCTGCGCATTGTGGCAATATCGCTACAGAAGCAAGAGCATCGTGACCATGCCCTACTCTAATGACTGCACGTGTTATTTATAGTCACAGTACAAAAAGAGAGTACTGCGCACCCAGCAAACACGACACATCTACCCAATGTTTGACCAATGTTGGGCCAACGTCGTAGACGGTGGGCCAACATTGGACAAGCATTGGGTAGGTGTGTCGTGTTTGCTGCGCATTCTATTCATTTGAACAATTTGGAGCACTGTATGCACAAACATGAGTACTAACCAGGATTCGAGCTCGGAGCCACTGCCGAATGATTTGTTTTAAAAGTTTTGTGTTATTTTCCTAGCTCAGTCGTTGGCATAATATATATATAAATGTACTCCTCTGCTTTAAAACCTTAACCGCCAAATTACTCAATTGTAATTTTCACCCACTTGAACTTGTGTTTCGCTGACGCGATCCACAACTTCGAGTGAGTAAAAGTTATTCAGATTTGACAACATGAAGGTCAACTATTTTCAAATCTTGATGATTGATGTCACGTTTTATCTTTTAACATGTTAAAACTGATGTAAGGTGATAATAAAAAAAATATATAATCGGGACCGGCGGTTGAAGGATTAACCCTTTAGCCGCCAAATTATTCAATTTGAATTTTCACCCACTTAAAATTGTGTCTCGCTGACGCGATCCACAACTTCAAGTGAGTGAAAATTATTCAGATTTGACAAAATGGAGGTCAACTCTTTTTAAATCTTGCTGGTTGATGTCACATTTTATCTTGAACATATTTAAAATGTGGTACTTAATGTGCGAATAAAAAATGAAAACCCGAATATATGCGACACCGGCGGTTAAAGGAAATGAAATGAATCGGGCTTTAGGCCACCTTTGTGCACATATGGGCTAAACTGGGCCAGGAGAACCTCCTGAGGATGGTGAGATGATTGAGATGACACTGTCCTCCAGACACAGGAGTCGAAATTCGAGCACGCTACCTCTCGGTCACGGAGGCTCCCCACAATACTAACTTTCACACGTGGATGGGGAAGAAACAATTTTGTTTCTTTCAAACCGCCGAGACCGGGAACCGAACCCCGGACTCTGGCGTGAAAGGCAGCGGTGCTAACCACTACCCTAGGGCCCCCGCCCGGCGGTTAAAGGGTTAATTCAAATTGTTATCTCCCTTTTTGATACGGCGATTGGGCAGTATATGCTGAAATGGAGATGCACATGATTTTTTGTTCAGTCCTTCCTTATCGAGCCGCCGCAGAAACCATAGTACATATAAAAAGTGAGCAAAAGTTATGCCTAGTAATCCCACTGTTCAAAAGGACAGGTCATAAATATTTGTTATTGAAGAGATAAATGAATGTGGTCTTCAGCCACTTTTGTGCGCATACAGTACAGGCTAAATCGGGCAAAAGTTGAGTTCAAGCACGCTTCCTCTTGGTCGTAGAACATTGTTGGAAAATTGGTAGCGTTGTTGACTAATTGAATCTGGGGGTACCGAGTTCAAATCCCGCTGCAGTCGATATCATTCCTTGGTGCACACACATGCAATTACCATAACTGTTTAAGTTAATGGGATGACGACAACCGAAAATGCAACCGATCAGCGCCGCATTAAAAAACGTATAAAATAAATAAATAAATAAAATGACCAAACCTGTGATGTAAACGGTTAATAAAGCATATTAACATTTTTATAAATCTTGAAATTATGCTACGTTTGAGAAAACGACTCTGGCCCAATATTAGACAAACATGTGGTCAACATATTGTGCTGACTGGTAGGCTATCCCTATTTCTGGAATAGAGATGGTTTAACTTTCTCACGTCCTTTTGCCACAACAACCAACAGGATAGAGACGCTAGTCCAATTTTAGTATAACATCAAAGACGCTGACGCAACAATGGACCAGCCATGGGATTAGTTTGCTTTCAGAGTGATCCCGTATCCCGGGGCAGGGTGACTCGCGCACTCGCCCCCGCACATCAACCGGATTTGCCGTCGTTGACAGCTTCCGCCCGCGGATATTTTCTTCCATTTTCGCCCACCGTTTGCGTAACTGCCCGCGTTGTCGGCGTCAGTGGCTTGCTTCCTGCAGTACCCGGAACGTCAGCTACATCAACAAACACAGACGTGCAAAGCCAAACGACAGTATCTGCTTATTTTACAAGTAAGCAGATACTGTCTTTTGTCATTGCAGAGCAGATAACATTCCCATCATTCTGCTGTCCTAATTTGTATTCCATACATGACATTTGGTAGATAGACAAAATATAATAATCAATTAATATACTGGTTGTATGTGCACACGCACCGATTAACAGTTACTTTTCTTTGTCCAAATTCCCCACAAAAAAACCTATTCCTCGAACCCAAGTTTAACAAAAAAAATCGTGACGTAATATGTTGAGATGAAAATCAGATTCGCAGAATTCGAACACTGAACCCACTGAACCTACTAATGTTATTGTTAACCACTTCACTAGATACCCCACCAGCACGACGTGGTCTCTCGTACAGTGGTTAGGGCTGTTGCCTGTCACGTATGAGCTCGCGGGCTCGTCTCGTACCAAAAAGTTACCTCGATCGTTCATAGAGGCTCTCTGACTTAGGAACACGTAAGTGTGTCGTACTGTCATTTTCCGGACAGCAAGTTTTGACACAGAGAGGCCGTCGGTTTGCGACCTCAGGAGTAGCAATCGTTGCAGGGAAATATGCGTACTGTGGGAATTGAAAGGTGTCATTATATTTATTGATGTGTTCCAGTGGAGCTTTCATCCATTCCTTCATTCATTCATTCATTCATTTATTCATTCATTCATTCATTCATTCATTCATTCATTCATTCATTTATTCATTCATTCATTCATTCATTCATTCATTCATTCATTCATTCATTCATTCATTCATTCATTTATTCATTCATTCATTCATTTATTCATTCATTCATTCATTCATTTATTCATTCATCTATTCATTCATTCATTCATTCATTCATTCATTCATTCATTCATTCATTCATTCATTCATTCATTCATTCATTCATTTATTCATTCATTCATTCATTCATTCATTCATTCATTTATTCATTTATTCATTCATTCATTCATTCATTCATTTATTTATTCATTCATTCATTCATTTATTAATTTATTCATTCATTCATTCATTCATTCATTCATTCATTCATTCATTCATTCATTCACTCATTCATTCATTCATTCACTTATTCATTCATTCATTCAATTATTCATTCACTCATTCATTCATTCATTTATTCATTCATTCATTCATTCATTCATTCATTCATTCATTCATTCATTCATTCATTCTTTTATGTATTCATTCATTCATTCATTCATTGATTAAATAATTAATTAATTAAATAATAATTAAATAATTCAATTCATTCATTCATTCATTCATTCATTCATTCATTCATTCATTCATTCATTCATTTATTCATTCATTCATTCATTCATTTATTCATTCATTCATTCATTCATTCATCCATTCATTTATTTATTCATTTATTCTTTCATGCATTCAATTATTCATTCATTCATTCATTCATTCATTCATTCATTCATTCATTCATTCATTCATTCATTCATTCATTCATTCATTCATTCATTTATTTATTTATTTATTTATTCATTTATTCATTCATGCATTCAATTATTCATTCATTCATTCATTCATTCATTCATTTATTCATTCATTCATTCATTTATTCATTCATTCATTCATTCATTCATTCACTCATTCATTCATTCATTCATTCATTCATTCATTCATTTATTTATCCATTCATTCATTCATTCATTCATTCATTCATTCATTCATTCATTCATTCATTCATTCATTCATTCATGTATTCATTCATTCATTCATTCATTCATTCATTCATTCATTCATTCATTCATTCATTCATTCATTCATTCATTCATTCATGCATTAATTAATTAATTAATTAATTAATTAATTAATTCAATTAATTAATTGATAAATTAATTAAATAATTAATTAATTAATTAATTAATTAATTAATTAATTTATCCATTCATTCATTCATTCATTCATTCATTCATTCATTTATTCATTCATTTATTTATTTATTCATTCATTCATTCATTCATTCATTCATTCATTCATTCATTCATTCATTCATTCATTCATTTATTTATTCATTTATTATTCATTCATTCATTCATTCATTCATTCATTCATTCATTCCTTCATTCATTCATTCATTCATTTATTCATTCATTCGTGCTTTCATTCATTCATTCATTCATATATTTATTCATCCATCCATCCATTCATTTATTATTAATTAATTAATTAATTAATTAATTAATTAATTAATTAATTAATTAATTAATTAATTAATTAATTAAATAATTAATTAATTAATTAATTAATTAATTAATTAATTAATTAATTAATTAATTAATTAATTAATTAATTAATTAATTAATTAATTAATTAATTAATTAATTAATTAATTAATTCATTCATTCATTCATTCATTCATTCATTCATTCATTCATTCATTCATTTATTCATTCATTTATTCATTCATTCATTCATTCTTTTATGTATTAATTAATTAATTAATTAATTAATTAATTAATTAATTAATTAATTAATTAATTAATTAATTAATTAATTATCTAATTAATTAATTCAATTATTAATTAATTAATTCAATTATTAATTATTCATTCATTCATTCATTCATTCATTCATTCATTCATTCATTCATTCATTCATTCATTCATTCATTCATTTATTCATTCATTCATTCATTCATTCATTCATTCATTCATTCATTCATTCATTTATTCATTTATTTATTTATTTATTCATGCATTCAATTATTCATCCATTTATTCATTCATTCATTCATTCATTCATTCATTCATTCATTCATTCATTCATTCATTCATTCATTCATTCATTCATTTATTCATTCATTCATTCATTCATTCATTCATTCATTCATTCATTCATTAATTCATTGATTCATTCATTCATTCATTCATTTATTCATGCATTCACTTATTTATTCATGCATTCACTTATTCATCCATTTATTCATTTATTCATTCATTCATTCATTCATTCATTCATTCATTCATTCATACATTCATTCATTTATTCATTCATTCATTCGTGCATTCATTCATTCATTTATTCATTCATTTATTCATTCATTCATTCATTCATTTATTCATTCATTCATTCATTCATTCATCCATTCATTCATTCTTTCAATTATTCATTCATTCATTCATTCATTCATTCATTCATTCATTCATTCATTCATTCATTCATTCATTCATTCATTTATTTATTTATTTATTTATTTATTTATTTATTTATTTATTTATTTATTTATTTATTTATTTATTTATTTATTTATTTATTTATTTATTTATTTATTTATTTATTTATTCATTCATTTAGTCATTTATGCATTCATTCATTCGTTTATTGATTGATTGATTGATTGATTGATTGATTGATTGATTGATTGATTGATTGATTGATTGATTGATTGATCGATTGATTGATTGATTGATCGATTGATTTATTTATTTATTTATTTATTTATTTATTTATTTATTTATTTATTTATTTATTTATTTATTTATTTATTTATTTATTTATTTATTTATTCATTCATTCATTCATTGATTCATTCATTCATTCATTCATTCATTCATTCATTCATTCATTCATTCATTCATTCATTCATTCATTCATACACTTTATGTAGGCGTCCGGACAGACTGCATTATCGGTGTTCCTATGTGTAGCATGAACATAAAAACATAGTCAGCAAGCCAAATAATGACTGTCTATTTCCTCTAAATAAAATTAACAGAAAAATGAAAATAAAATGTAACATACGTTCGTCGTTGTGTGCTCTCTCCCTGTTGTGAGCTTGTGACTCAGCGGCTTACAAACTCTGCAGTATCAACAATTGCCATGACAGGGGAAACCCATCTGCCTCGGCATGTGACACCAAGAAGCCTTGCTGTAGGGAAGATGGGGAAAGTTAGGGAAAGTGACGGGGCACAATGACGACCGATGACGATGACGACAGATGACGACCGATAATTCCCGATTGAGATGTGGCACACGTGAACACATTAGATGCGCGCATGCGGACATGTTGTTGCCTATTTGTTTGGTACTGTTTTTCATTCATTAGAATCTGGTATTGCCAACGCAATTTCCAAATTCAAATGACGAAAAATACTTCCATTACAAATACGCTCATAGTGAAATTAAGGTCGATGAAGTTATTTATAATGGGAGTATTTTTCATTCAATAGAATCTGGAATTGCCAACGCAATTTACAGATTCTAATGAGTAAAAAATCCTCCCATTATAAATAAGCTCATCGACCTTTATAAATCGTGTAATTAATGTGTAGGAGCCTATAAATAATGGAAGTATTTTTAATTCATTATAATCTTGAATTGCTGACGCGATTTCCATACTATATATACTAAAATATTTAAGCCATTCGTTAAAAAAATCGGGACTTATCAATCAACATTTAATTATTTTTCACTTTCAAAATTGATTCTTCAATGGTAAAGTGATCCAAGTCCATTAGTTTATATAGGGACATTTTAACTTAGATCAGCTTACCTCTGAGCCATACGGAAAATGGCTGCTGAAATGTTATAAAACTTCTCCATATGGATCAGTCTATGCTATGCCAATCATTACTTTTCTTCAATGGTAAAGTGATCTAAGCTCATTGGTTTATATAGGGACATTTTTACTTAGATCAGTTTACCTCTGAGACATACGTAAAATGGCTGCTGAAATGTTATAAAACTCCCCATGGATCAGTCTATGCTATGTCAATCATTACCAAATTTTCTCTGGAGCAAGAGGATGAGACACTAGACAGTTTTTATTTTATTTTGTGATTTTTATTGATCAATTTATATATCCAAATTTCTAAAGTTTCTTTATATAATAAAATTAAAGCAAAATTGCCAGAAATGGGTTATACGACATTGATAACAATATACCTGCCAGTAGGATTGAATATTAAACACCAATGCCTAACTTCCCATATGTTTCTAATTATGAATGCAAAAAGTTGAGTTTAAAATGAAATATACAACTTTTTAAATTGATTTTAACTTTAAAGCCTTGTATTAATAGGAAAATGAGAAAATGCGGACTTGGATCACTTTACCTCTAAGTCATTCAATTGAAAAAACCCTTTTGGTCTCCATGGTTTATAAAACAAATAATCAGCGCCTTCTGGATCAAACAAGTAGTAGGTCTATATAGGTGTTAGCAAGGAATCTATAGATTCCTTGCGTTAGATAATCATCATCGTGATATTCTTTGCATTTGCTGCCGCTGTCAGCTCATTTTGAATTATTAACAGTCAGGAGTGAGAGGTGTTTTTTTCACCGGCCACCTGTTTACTCCTGACCCCGCGACCCGGCAGCGCCCTGGCCCTCTCTGCAAACACGAGACGTTGAAACAATGCTGGCCCAATGTTGGGCCAGCGTGGTGGACGTTTGCTCAGCATTGTGTCAATGTCTCCGGGCCGAACCTCTCAGCACGGCTCAGCCACGTCGGTATTAGACCACCACCCGACTTCTTAGCGCTGCCTTCCTAAAACCAGAGTGCTTGATCTACGACTCACTCCTGGGAGGTACAGGCACTGTGTGCAGGACGGTACTGCGTTCGTATAACATTTTGAGATATTAGCACGCTAATCGCGACTGTAGTCTTTTTAATCAATTGTATTAGCCTATCAAATCACTGCCATTGGGAGTGAAATGGACGTTTAACCCTTTACCCGCCAAATTATTCAATCCGAATTTTCACCCACTTGAAGTTGTGTCTCGCTGACGCGATCCACAACTTCAAGTGAGTGAAAATTATTCAGATTTGACAAAATGGAGGTGAACTGTTGTCAAATATTGCTGATTGATGTCACATTTTATTTTTAACATATTTAAAATGTGGTACTTAATGTGCTAATAAAAAATTAAAAACTGAATATATGCGACACCGGCGGTTAAAGGGTTAAACATCAAGTTTTGCAAATGTTTGGTCGCAAATTACACACACATGAGTAATTTTCACCCACTGAAGTTGCTGGTCGCGGTGGCGGGACACAACTTCAAGTGTGTGAAAATTTAAATTATTTAACTTTTAGCTTCACTCGATTAGAGAGCTTAACAGTGTAGAGATGAAGTATTTTTTGAGTAAATCTCACTCGCGTCTTGGATACAAAAAGAGATTTATGTTGTCCTCGGAGTTATTTATTGCAGTTATTGCAGTTATTATTGCAATTGACTTACTCTGGAGTCATTGTAATGTACAATACAATGTCATTTGCAAGAATTATACTATAGTGCCGTACAAAGACAAAACACAGTATCTGCTTACTTTGCAAGTAGGTAGTTATACTGCCTTTTTTCTTGGCTGAGTGGTTGCTACTAATCTCTTTAGAGATAACATTTTTACGAATGTATTTTTTGACAGAATGGACCTGGGTTTCCCCGTTAACCCTTTAACCGCCAAATTATTCAATTGGAATTTTCACCCACTTGAAGTTGTGTCTCGCTGACGCGATCCACAACTTCAAATGAGTGAAAATTATGCAGATTTGTCAAAATGGCGATCAACTCTTTTCAAATCGTGGTGATTGATTACACATTATGGCTTTAACATGTTTAAAAGGCGGTCCTGACTGTGGTAATAATTAAGTGAAAAAAAAGAATAAATTAGGCACCGGCGGTTAAAGGGTTAATTAAATTTCGCTGCCAAACTGTTACTCTAGTCAAGGAGGCACACGTGGGCTAGACATTCGTGCGTAAGTGATATGTAATGCCTGGAGGTGTTATGTTATGGTGCCGTGCAAAGCCAAAAGGCCGTATGTTCTTTAAAATGCTTATCTTATCATTGTTTACCCCTTTAACTGCCGCTGTCGTATATATTCGGGTTTCATTTTTTATTAGAACATTAAGTACCACCTTTTAAACATGTGACATCGATAAAATGTGACATCAATCAGCAATATTTGAAAACAGTTGACTTCCATTTTGTCAAATCTGAATAATTTTTACTCACTTGAAGTTGTGGATCGCGTCAGCGAGACACAACTTCAAGTGGGTGAAAATTCAGATTGAATAATTTGGCGGTTAAAGGGTTAAGGGGTGTAGCTGTGGTATACCAATGTATATACACATAATGACGTGAAAATGCTCATATTTTTAATAAGCAAAATGTTTATTCTTTTAGAGTTCTGCCATTTTCACAGAGCACTTATTACCTGGATCATTTTGACATACATCTTGTGAAAATCATTTTAATATTACTGTAGTTTCCCATTTGATAAGAAGGTTAGGTACATTTGAGTAAATGCTTCCGAGATGTGCAGCACACACCAACACATAAACACTTTCACCGACGACATTATATCCTTGTAGTCATATACAATAATTGTGCAAAACTCGATGGTCACATGAAAATATAAATTTACCCACTAATGCTTATGTTTGTAAAATACATTACGTCACGTTAGCAATACACATAGAACAAAATAGATCAAGCACTATTTATTCCAATCGTATCGCCAAATAACTTACATTAAGTTATTTTATTACAACAAAGACGCGAATTTTATACGAATCGAATAAAAGTCTATAGTGGAACACTCGCGATGTAGATTATTCTCGTGGGCTAGTAGTGATATCACTGCAGCATATTGTTTCAAACTGTTTAAAAGACGCGGGGTGTAAGTCGATGAGGACATAGAAAAGCGTAGCAGAAGATTTTTTTTATGTCTCAGAATGCAAACATAAAAACCAAGGGAGTCAATTACAGTACTCACCATAATGTCACTAAATGACAGGATACGTAACTGATGGTTCTACATCAGCAGTCGACCCCACACGTCGTCTATTTGTCGACAATATGACAGCAGCTGACGTCCCTGCAAAAACTGGACATTGGTGTTACTCTGGGCAAACGCTGGCCCTTGAACCGCCAAGTTGTTTATTTGGAATTTTCACCCACTTAAAGTTGTGTCTCGCTGACGCGATTCACAACTTCAAGTGAGTGAAAAATATTCAGATTCAGATGTCACGTTTTATCTTTAGCATGTTGAAAAGCAAGCATTTGATGTGCTAATAAAAAATGAAAAATTATGAATATAATCGGGACCGGCGAATGAAGGGTTAACCCAGCAAACTCAAAACATTTATATAACATTTATACAACATCGGCCCAACGTCTCCGACATTGTATAAATGTTATACAAATGTTTTGTGTTTATTGTGGACATCCCGTGTCAGATGGCATCGCATCACGGAGACAACCAGACTGGTGCTAAGGCTCATCAAGTTGTCGAAAGATTTAATGTACAATTTCCGCTTACTACATCTACTATATCCTGCTGAAATTTGCCGACGTGCAATTTGTAAATCTAGAATAAATATTTTTTATATCATAACAGGAATGATATATTTTATTGTATGTATGGTCTGCAAAAACACAAGAGAGTCTTGTGTTTTTGCAGATTCTATACATACAATAAACGTTAAAAAGAGTTGAACCAATGACACATAATCAAGATAATGGTTGGGTGAATTAAAAATAAATATAATTAAGTGATTGTCGATGATGTCACTGTATCTAATACTATTAATATTAATTCCATGACAATATTTTGTTTTATAAACTCAATTCATCACTTTTCGATGTAGACATCTATATAGCGTATAACCACTATCACACAGGGACAAAGCCTTTGACGTCTGTGATACGTCTTTAAATGTTTAATGAACGCATCGCAGACGTGGTCAAAATGTAAAATAGGCAGGTTTCAAGTTCATACTACGTTCTTTCAGCCGCGCCCTTACTACGTCCACGCCAAGTTCACACTGCGTCAGATAAATCCACAATAGCTTATTACGGCGCTCATGATTACGCCCTTCGCGTTCTTATTACGTTCTTACTACGTCCAACCAGTTACTGGGTTTTAAAATGATAGCTTGTTTCAGACCGGGCTCTAGTGCCTTCCTACATCAAAAGAGGTTATCATAGAAATTAACGATCTTAGTATCGGTCAATTTAGATGAATTATTGGAAATAAAATAATTTTGTTGTTGTTTACATCACCTTTAATTAATCAGTTCGCATAAAAAAAATAGGAGACATCCTAATTGAAGTGGCAAAGCAATATTATGCACGTGCTGCTGACAAGATAAATACACGATTGAATTTAATCAAAGCAACATAATGATGTAGTAATGATTTGATTTCTTTAATTTGACCAAAATAATGAAATATATATCCCTATTGCATAGCTGACTCACTACGACATGGTTGGTCTGCTCAATATACAGAGAACCTTTAAGACCATGTTGCCGGTAAATATATCTTATCATCTTGATCACAGTACTGTGTGTTGTGTCGCAGAATTAGTTTTTCCCTCTATCTATGGCTAATTGCATCCACCGTTGCACAAATTGTTTCAGCAATGAGCCTGATTAAATTCAAACCATCGGAATCATGTAACTTTATATTACGTAATTGGTATACATAGGCTAACCATGAATAAGATTTTCTATCGCATTAAATTGATGAAAAATATGTCTACTGATAACATTTGAACACACACCTTTAGAAGCATTGTTTATTAAAGATATATATATGTCAGATACAGATCGTAACGTTACAGATTGAATTCAAACACACATATTTGGAAATCAATACTTTTAAATTCAAACACACACCCTTCAAAAGCAGTTCTTATTCATTAAATATGTAAGATACACAGCATAAATCTGCTGATTGAATTCAAACACACACTTTTATAAATAAATCCTTATTCAACATATATCATTATTTATGATACAGATCGTAAAGCTACTGATTGAATTCAAACACACACCAGCAGTGTTGATCAGTCTAACCATGTCGTAGTGAGTCAGCTATGCAATAGGGATATATATTTCATCATTTTAGTCAAATTAAAGAATTCAAATAGTTGCTACATCATTATGTTGCTTTTATTAAATTCAATCGTGTATTTATCTTGTCAGCAGTACGTGCATAATATTGCTTTGCCACTTTAAATCGTTTTCTACTAATTTTTTTTATGAGAACTGATTCATTAAAGTTGATGTAAACAACAACAAAATAATTTTATTTCCAATAATTCATCTAAATTGACCGATACTAAGATCATCAATTTCTATGATAACCTCTTTCAAGTGGCCATGCAACACCTAGAACCAGTTCGTCAAACAGATAATATTGGGCATCCTGAAAGAAAGAAAAGAAAGTCGACCTTGATCTTCTATTGCGAAGCTGTACAAGTCGTTGTGAAGGCTTACGTGTTGGGAACGTAGCCTAGTGTGACAGGTGTTTTCCCAATATGCAATTAGGTTCATGCTACGTAATTTCCACATCCTACACCTTTTTTTATGAAGAGCGTGCAGCAGGAGCATAAAACAATCTTGAATCCAGTATAACCTGGTTATCAGGGGTTCATACGGCCATATGTATGCGATGTAGGATTTTTATGCAACGGTCTTAGAAATCTTTGGAAAAACGTGAATTTATTTCTATGATTCTCGTAAGGGTCATTTAGACCTAAAATGCATTTACATTGTTTTAGTAGCATTTGCTCAAAATTATTTACCTCTTATGCATATTAATCTAGATTACAAATATTTTTACAATCATAAGCAAGAGTGGAATACGGTATCAAAACGGCGTATTTTGTACGTAAACTGTTTTATTTTTGGATGCACTTTATACTTGATAAGCAAAAAATGATTAATTTTCGAATAGGGTCACAACTTAACTTATCGTTGTAGCAGCTGCAACAGTAGAATATTGGATACATTATGATATTTTACAGCCCTTTTACAAGTTGTCATAATGTGCAATGGATGGGTTTTACCTTGAGACACAAGCAATTCAAAAGTTCATGTTATTTGTCTATGAAGCCCGTATTATGAGATCTACACCGAAAACCCTTTCAGTGCGGATGACTCAAATTTATCAAATGTGTTGCTTCAGATTTGAAATAATTCATTATAACAGAAATAATATTGAAAAATAAGGGCGCTAATCTGAGCTGCTGAAAATTGGACCAGCAGTGTTACGAAAAAATCGGACATATTACAATGTTATCAAAGACTTAACAAAGAGGTATTAACCCACTGGACACAAGACGTTGTTGCGACGTCAACGCAGCAACAACGTCGTGTGTCCAGTGGGAACACTATGCAAACTGAGATTTACTATGGGTACGCTTGAAAGGTGTCATGTAGTGGGACATTGAATTTGGTAGGGTCAATATAATAATATACCTTGTCATTCCATCTCTAGAGTTTACTCAGGTGCAGTAACAGTACATTTTAACACCGTATTTTAAGAGCAGATTCCCAAGATCTAAAGCGGCTTGATTTGTTTTGTATAATTATTTCGTTTACCCCTCTATACTGTACGACAAGGTTTGAAGGTTAACCCTTTAACCGCCAAATTATTCAATCTGAGTTTTCACTCACTTGAAGTTGTGTCTCGCTGACGCGATCCACAACTTCAAGTGAGTGAAAATGATTCAGATTTGACAAAATGGAGGTCAACTGTTTTCAAATATTGCTGATTGCCGTCACATTTTATCTTTAACATGTTTAAAAGGTGGTACTTAATGAGCTAATAAAAAATAAAGAACCCGAATATATGCGTCACCGGCAGTTAACGGGTTAAATGTATCTTAAACCACCAGGCATATATTATCTTGACTACAGTTTTAACTTTAATTTTAATCAAAACGTTCAGAGATTTAAAAGCCCAGTAAAGCGGTTTCAATTTACTTATTAAAGTATATTTCATAATGACCTTTTTGGCTAAAATTATTTTAATCCATAATTACCATTTATTATCAAGAATTAAAAGTGCATAGGCTGGTCAGATCAAACACAAAAATCGCCCACTACTAACTCCTCTGGCCAAATATTGATGAATCTTTTATGGAAGAGGTCTACGATGCTGACCTATCGTGGATACGACTTCACTCCAGTGTGACCAGGTATCAGACATTCGTACGACCATATGTATGCGATCATTTTCCGATGAAAGATTTTCCTGAAGCGTTATTAGAAATCTTGGCGAAAAAAATCAATCATCTCCACGACTTGACGTAGGGCTCATTGTGATTGAGGCTTAAAATACATTCACACTGTTTTGATAGCACTTGTTTCAAATTATATACCACTACTTTCGAATTAGTAGAGAACAATTCCAATCGGTTAAAGCAGACCTTTAACAAATTAATGAACATAGTCAGTGGGTGTGATGACTTCAAGGGATATTCCTCGTGATAAATAGAGAACAGTATATAATAATGATACTTCAGAACTAGATAACAAATAGTCTTGGTGTCAGGTTTCCGCAGACTCCGCAGTCACCCCATTTCATGTTAAGGACAAGACCTCCTTGACATTATTATGTTCTTTGTCTGTTTTTTAAATCGTAGCAAAATTTGAATCAGGACAACGTGGCCTTAACGCTTCATTTGCAACTGGTAGCTATGTTTTTTGCATTATTTAAATCTTTTGAAAAAGTGGCAATGTTTTCTTTTTCCAAGGTGCCTAATTTGATTTGGTTTTGGACAGGACAGGACAGGACAGGACAGGACAGGACAGGACAGGACAGGACAGGACAGGACAGGCAGGACAGGACAGGACAGAACAGGACAGGACAGGACAGGACAAGACAAGACGGGACAGGACGGGACGGGACGGGACATTTACAGATTGAGAGATTCATAGACATTTAAATATATTAGAAGAAATAAAAAGGGTTTGATCATAAACGTGGAATTGATAAATAACATAGCAAGTCTACAATATAAAATAATAACTATAATTAAGTAATGAAAAAACAAAACAGCTTAAAATATAGCAAATTAACAAACAATTTATAAGCTCAAAGAAAACGTGTGTGTTTCAATTGAAAGGATAAATTGGGTCATTTATTTTTTTCAATTTAGTAGGCCCCTATTATTATCTGCTAATGTTGTGTATTCACAGATCATAGACCCATTAGTTAACATTGCAAATTATCTCGCTTTTTACAAATAGGTAACGAAACAAATGTTGAAGACGACAGACCACAATACATTTATGAATGGAGTCCAGAGCAACAAAGCGAATACCAAGTCGCGCTGCGTAGTTCAAAATTCTTAGATATAATAGGAAACTTAGTCTGTGATTTGTGTGAATAACCCAGAAGTGACTGAGTAGGCCTACACAAATAAATACTCTGATAGAAACCGCAGCTAATGGTTTATTTAAAAAATATCCTGTAAACAAAAAATAGAGCAAAAATGCACATCAAGTAACAGCTGTTTTGATAGCGAATGTAAGACACTTAAACACGAAGTTAATAGATTTAGATACCAGCACGATATCGCACTATCCAAAAATAGCGACACCTACTTTGAGTTATGTTAGAAATATAAACAACTAGTACAGAGCAAAAAGAGAACCCACATCAGGAAATGTAAACATGAACTCCAATGTTTAACCACCTAAAACCCTAACAATTATTGGGAGTTTCTGAAAAATCTTAAACAAAATCCACCCAAGAAGTAGTGGACATAGACCTATCCGATTTTAATTATTGTTTTTAAAACAGAGCACTCCGCCACAGGGACAAATCGATAGCAGCCTCTTTAAAATTATTACTAAACAGCAACATTACAACATGTGAAATGATACATGCCTTGAAAAAAATTAAAAAAAACAAATAACCCTGTATTGATGGCATACATGTATCACTGGAATTTAGAAAAAGTGATATGATAACTTTCTTGCCATTGTTGGAATCACCTTTCAGCAATATCCTAAACACAGGGGATCACTCCGATAAATGGGTTCAAGGGACGACCTCTCCAATTATTCATAAAAGTGGAAGTAAATCATGCGCAGAGAACTATATAATAGGAGAATTAGTGTTATGCCAGCCTTAGATAAGCTCTTCAAATCTATCCTAGAAGCGCGTTTGTCATACAAAAATGAAATATATATTGATGATGACCCATGTCAGGCTGGGTTGAAAAGAAATGACTACAATCTCTTGTAGTCTCGCAAAAGGCCCACAAAAAACCCTTATATGCGTGCTATATTGACTTCACAAAAGCATTCGATTACGTAAACTGGTAAATAGAGACGCTTCGTTGAATAACGGTAAATATCTCTCTGTTATAAAATCTATGTTTGACAAGTCTAATGGCCGTGTAAAATGGAGAAATAAATTTAGCAAACCCATTAAAAGCAAGTACGGCGTTCTACAGGGTTGAGTTTTAAGCCCAAAACTTTTCACAGAATTTCTTTGTAACATCTCAGAATCTCTAGATAGCAGCTTAGGTGTCAAATTAGGGGGTATGGTAATTATATATTTACTTTTTGCTGACGATATTGTGCTTTTTTGGATACAGCCGAAAGACTACAGAAACAGATCCCATTATTTTGGGGCTACTGTAGATGCATCTAATAGCTATAGCCACCATAAAATTACACCCAAACCTAGCACTAAAACTACTTGACAGCTTGATAAGCCCTATTATATTCTAATGTATGGCTCTGAAATACTATACAATGGTAGAGAGCAAAATGACTTCAAAAAAATACATCTCTGCTATTTGAAAAAACATGCTTGGTGTAAGAAGACAAATATCCACTCTGACCATATACGGCGACACTGGTCATTTCCCTCTTTTGCTGAAACAACAAGTGCAGACCCTAAAATACTGGGCTCGTCTTATAGCTTTTACCAGATAACTACATCTTGAAAAACGCGTACAATTGTCTCATGGGACAAGACAGAATATAAATCGAAAATTGGACTACGCATGTAAAACATTAATTTTTAATCTGAATCTGGGTTCATTTTGGGAAACACAGATGATAGAAACTCGCTACATATGTATACTGGTAAATAAGTGATCTGACTCACACAAGACTAATCGCTGCGGTGGCTCGGCTTCGCCTTAGTTTATAAATAGAAAGGGGGAGACATACCAGACCCAAAACCCTGTAGCTAATCGTATGTGCCGACGAGGTCAGACGAATCAAGTTGGCGAAGAAATTCAGTTCTTAATGCAGTGTAATATAATGGAACTCGATAGAAAAGCTCTTCTCTCAGAGGCTGAAAAAAATACCACAAACATTAATACGCAATCCGAGACTGAACATATTAGATCTATCATCTGATTATGAGCAGCGAAAACTATCCAATAATCAACGCTCTTGCAAAGTGTACTTATGTGTATTTTGAAAAAATAGTAGTCTAACAACCTCCACACTCACGAACTTGGCCAGATGCAAGGGCTTCTCATAACTAGTGTTATATATGTCGTGCTCTTCAGCTCTAAAGCAGTAGAAAATATGTATAATATTATTATTATGTGTAAAATAATGTTTAGTGAGGGCGTCGTGTCCAGTTCATCGGTCTGCAGCAATTCTGCGCAGTACTGATGAGCTAGTTATATATTTTAGAACGTATATATTTTGTAATATTTTAATCCATGATGTACATATCTGCTCTTTTAATCTCATTCTAATTAACTTAATCATGTTAATGACATTTCTCATGATCAAACACTGGGCATTGCCTAATATTAGATTATTTCACTTGGGATTTTTCTTTCTAAGCTTAGTGCTAGATTTATTGTTTTAAGTTTAGGAGACCCATCCCGTCGCCTGTGTTATGGGACCGGGTGGGACCCTAATGAATGGGTCAAAGCAGCTCTGTCAACTGACTTTTTCTGTGAGGTCTGGGAGTTTTTCACTCCCGGTGTTAATATTTAATAATATGTGGAAAAGACTATATCGTGACTGAGAAGTGCTCAAATACCGAAGTATAAAGTGTGTAACATGTTAAAGATCATAAACTATTAATATTGTGTCTTGTAAACTTGTAATTCTTAAGTTCTATGCTTTCCAGAGTGTCTTTTTTGCTGTCATTTATAACTTATAGTAGCTTTTTATCTCTGGTTTTGGTGCGGGAAACATATATGCCCCATGTACATATACCATAATAATGCTGTATGGTGTTTGACGTTATTTTGAATAGTTATGATCAATATTTTAAATACCCTAAACTTGTCTAAATGTGTAGACGGCAAACCGGAAGGTAAGTGTACACACCATTTCGATATATGTGATTCACAAGAGTAACCATTATTACCCTGCTGTACATTTCATAACGATAATATCCAAGCCATAAAAAATGGAATACTCTAGTTGGGGTGCATGAGTAAAGTTGAGTGAGTTTTGTCCCTATCCGTTAATATTTATTCATTTTCCGTTGTCTAAAACACTGTTGCAAATGACCCAGTGAAGTTATTTTAGTTGAGCAATATAATCAGAAAATCCTTTTGAGGTATAGGTAATGTCAAGAACCGAGGTATTATCTGATATCAATATTATTTATATTGTCTATGCAGGAGCGCGCAGTGCGTGGTCCTGCTTGGAATTAACATAGACACACTGTTTTCAACTCGGCAAGACCGCAATTAACGTGATCGTGTGGTCAGAAACAAGCTTAAGGTCCACGTAGGATACTTGTCTTTTTGTCGAACTGAAAATGGATCAAACCGGCCAATGTAAAAATTAAAAGGTTGTCTAGATTCCGCCAGGTGTAGATACTGCAACAATTTCACATTTCCATCGAAGGGTATATATATAACATAATAAAGCAGAAGCGGAACATATTAATTTAAAAGGTCAATTTGAAATGTACGCATAACTAAGTGTCTATATCCCTCAAAAAGTAGTTATTGCACGACGCTGTCTCAATATTGGGCCAGCATCTTAGATGAATAGGCATCTAATAGTTACAACTGCATGGAGAGACGCTGCAGGTACAGCGCACCCCCAGTCGGCCAGCCCGGGAAGCCTGCCACGTTACAGGAGGACCACACCGCCATGGTATCTGGATCCTGCGGTGATCCGTGCAATCCTATACCAGGGAAAGTCTATCCCGCTCTGGGCAGTTCAGCTCTTCATGTCTCTAGTTGTTTCATTCAAGTGATAGGGATTTATTAGAGGCCTGCCGTTTGAGGAAGACGCTCAACGATCACGACACCTAGCGAATGGTCTCTGATTTTAATGTTGCATTTTGGTGAAAAAGGGTATAAAGTGTTGTAGCATTATGTAATATATCTGCATGATAATTATAATTGCTATATAGTGATTAAATTACAGTGTAGTTACAAGTCATGTTATATTATAAATATCGTATCTAGCAGGTATTAATTATTTAGGAAATTCTTGGTCATCATGAAATAATGAGTGTTATTTATATACATTCCAGTGACATATTTGTCAAAAGTAGAAAGGTGACGTCCAACATTGCAAGTCATCATCTTTGGTTTGCATAAAATAATATAAATTTGCCTATGCTTTTGTGTATCATAACAATACTATGCAGGGTATACTTTTGTGTATCGTCACAATAGACAGTGTATACTGGGGGCAATATACACACCTGGATCTTCAACACCTAGATCTGACACCATTGTACTGGTTGGCATTTTAAGACAATTCTTCAACCACCCAGTCAGCCAAAAATGTGTAGGTATCCCGGTGATTCTGGACCTCACTCACCCAGCCTGTCAAAAGTGTGTACGTCCCCCGGTGATAGAATGACAGGAGCAACCCAGCAAGCACAAAACATTTGTATAACATTTGTACAACATCGGCCCAACATCTTCAACGCTGGTCCAACATTATACAAATCTTATACAAATGTCTTGTGCGTGCTGGGAAGCCAAAAGAGTGAACAAGAAACGCTCCTACGAGTAGCAACGCTTCATTCTCCAGTGTGATGAAATCACTCGCCTAGCTTTACCTGAGAAATGAAATGAATCGGGCTTTAGGCCACCTTTGTGTACATATAGGCTAAACTGGGCCAGGAGAACTTCCTAAGGATGGTAAGATGAATGAGATGACACTGGCCTTCAGACACAGGATTCGAAATTCGAGCCCTGGTGATCTGAGGCCGAGCACGCTACCTCTCGATCACGGAGGCTCCCCACAGCTTTACCTGAGACGGCCACTAAGTTCACCCTATGTCAGCCTAATGTTGGGCCAGTGTCTGCAACATTAAGCCAACGTATTGCCATCTACAAAACGTTCATTTTATCCATTACCAACACCGGAATTGATAACAAAATTGATACCTCATTCACAATATGATAGACTGATCGTGTGCATTGAAACCTGGGTATTCACGACATTTTGTGATAATGAGCTTGGCGCTCAGCGATCTAGGAGGATATAAATGACAGAGCATTATACACGTTTTATGTTAAATGTTGTG
Organism: Flabesymbios commensalis; assembly: GCA_964017125.1. NCBI lineage: Eukaryota > Metazoa > Annelida > Polychaeta > Terebellida > Flabelligeridae > Flabesymbios > Flabesymbios commensalis. The sequence continues at coordinate 40,320,292 of OZ024910.1, read as the reverse complement.
GTTTAGAAAATGGAGTAGACGTCAAATATAAGTGTCAGAATACTTTACTTGAGGGTATTGCGTCGCATAGCCTATTGCGTCATACGTATATTCTTACGCGTCTATAATTATAGTAGTCGTAGATAATAATTTTACTACCACGAAGTAACTTTCGTAATATACATGTAGCCTTCAACGTAGGCCTTATACAACTTTGCTGCCTTTATTATTTAACGAATATCTTATATATATATATAAATGTATCAGAACAAAATTATTATTTATCACAGTTTAGCAGCTCAAGAGTCATTATATTATATTTGATTGATAAATTGATTTAGAAGACCAAACGGTGTGCGTCAACCCTGGTGCTCAAAGGGTCGCCTTGGTTGGTTGAGTTACCGGGAGATGTCGCTGTCTGAGTGAGCCGGGGAAATAATAGGAGCAGGTTTTAGGCTTGGCAAGCAGCTTGCAAGCCGGGCCCTTTGGCAGTCCTAACTCATACCACGTGTGAACGGCTAAATTGGATCAAGGTGTGCTTTAGGTTGAGGCTGTAGTATACAGCCTTGCCCATGGCAGTCAGTCTTTGGCATCTGCCAGTACACCTTTTGTCATATTTTGCATCATGTTGGCCCGATATTGTGCAAAAGATGAGCTCACACCATACAACGCCAGAAATTTTCAGAGGGCAGAGAATGTAGGTTAAATATCAAATATAAAAATAGTTCGTTTTCTTCGTATTATAATTTATCTTCGTAAATTATCGTAATTAATTACCCTGTACTGATCCACATGTATAATTACTCAATCTAAAAAGAATGCTCCGAATGAACGCAGCATGACTACTGTTTTGTCAGTCACACATTTGAAGCTGGAGTTGCTAGCGCAATTATTTATCTCTCAAGTGACATCTTCCAAGTTGAATTATTGATTATCAGATCATTTACCACAGACTATTTTATTCATTTCGGTGACATCTTACATATACGGACCCAGGGCCCGTACTCTCGTACAATTTACGATATATCGTAGGCTTCGGATTGGTCAAGATGACCAGTCCGAAGCCTACGATGTATCGTAACTTGTTCGTGAATACGGACCCAGACGGACAGGCGCTAAGAACAAAGTAACACCACAATAATACTTCTTCGAAATTACGTCACTGGCGCACGCAATGTCGACTCGCAATTTACGTCAAAACTGATTGATTATTGGGAGTAATATTAAGCTGTATCTGCTTGAATGGAGGCAAAGAGAAACAGACCAGCCATGACCTGAAAAAATGGGGTCACACCTGGATCAGCTTAGCTGTGATATAAATTAGGTCAATTCTGTTTGGATCCTGGAAACTTGTTTTGGTCTCCATATGAGTTGCTGGAAAAGCTATATGTCTTCTTTGTTTAATCATGACGTTTAATATAATATAATATAGTAACCATAATTATGTTAACTATTTTATAGCTTATACATATTTTAGTTTATCTTAAAGTAAACTGTAATATTTTTTGTTCAAGGTCCGCAGTTGAAAAAATATATTTTCAAGAGTATGCCTTTGTTTAAAATGTACAATACACCTTTTTCAATAACAACACGCCACACAGTGACCAAAGCTGAACTATTAAGTTGGGACTATGGTTACAATCTTTTCAATAACAAAACGCCACACAGTGACCAACGCTAAACTATTTAGCTGGGACTACTGTTTAATGCGCAAAATCGTGTGTAGGCTATACTTAAATTCGAGTTTACTAAAGAAGTCCACAGTGTGATCTGAAAGGAAACTATTTTATTTCAATATATATTTGATCCTTGTGCTCAAGATGTTGACAGATAAAGGTGTCAGGAAGACAAGGGAGAGTTACATAGAGAAGTGACAATCCAGACAGTGCCGCTCCGCAAAGCCAAAATGCAGTATCTGCTTACTTATAAAGTAAGCAGATACTGCCTTTTGGCTTTGCAAGGCGGTGTGGATCAGTCATCACTAATAAACCTATCTTCCGGCCAGACTGAATAACCGCATTTGAGGGATAGAATCCTCCGATGTCCCAATCCTCAGCCTAGCCCTTTAACCCTGACAACGCCGAATTATTGGTGTTTAAACCATGGAGACTATAGAGGGTTTTTTAATTTTGAAATCATCATAAATATCTTAGTTTGCTCTTTCCGCTTCATTTGAATACCTATGTTATGGGTCTACGACCATTATAAATATTTTAATTCTTTCAGCGCGGGAGCGTCTTTATACGTCAGAATCTGACGTCTATATTGACGTCAGATTCTGACGTATAAAGACTGTCCCCGCGCTGAAAGGGTTAACCGCCAATCATCACCGTCATCAGTTTTAATTATTTACGCTGGGAAGGATTTGAACTCAACTTAAACAACAGTAATTAATACTAGGCCTACTCACTATCGCGACCCACAACTCCAAATGTGTGAAAATTAGAAATGTTCAAACTCAAACAGATCCAATTTCCATTTATCCCATTCAACTGTTGCTCCGGTGAGTTATTTTTGTTTTTCCTTTCATTGTCCCAGATTTTTTAGCGTAGTTTCACAAAATTCGAATGTTCACACCTGTCTCGCTATCGCGACCCACACAAATATTGATTTTTTATTCAACTGTGTACAAACATGCTCATATTTGTTTAATTTGAGATCAAACGATATGACAGAGATTGGACTAAAAACTATTAATTGACGCTCAATAGGTTAACGAAGATGGATCATAGGAAACCAAATAAAAATAAGAAAACCGCAAGATGAGTCACCATATAATACTGACAATCAACGCCATATAATTATATATTATTCAACTACATGTACTATGGTACAGCTATAACTTCTTTCTTTAATTGATTAAAGGTGCCTTATTTAATATTTCATTTTTGCTATCCACATATGTTAAAATTATTCATATTTTTGTTACTTTGTTACCCTGATTTGTGACCAAACATTTGAAAATCTTGATATTTGACTCTTCTTTCCTTCGATCAAAATTGTACTTATCTAAGTAATTATAACCAGCTTAAGTTATTGGTCGCGACAGCGAGAAACAACTTCAAATAGGTGAAATTTAAAATTTATATCTTTAGGGAGATGAATAAAAATGTATTATATGTATTGTATGTATGCGTGTTTACATAATATTATTATGATTGATTAAAGCCGTAGACATCTCTATGCCTGTTTCTGGTTACAGTTACCCACCAGTTGGCTCTATCTCTGTTCTCCACGCGATGCTTTCTGGGGTACAGATTTGCCCCCTGTTGGTTCAGAGTGGTCCACTTTTTTAATTGAATAAAGTTTCGAAAAAACCATGAGGTTGATTTTGGGTGCTCTTGTGAGAGACTGTCCTCAAACCTGAATCTGTCGCGTTTAATTTCCATCGTTTTTAAAAAAGTATTTTTTTAAACTCAGTTTTATCCAGCACTTAGATAAAGTAATTTTCCGGACAGTTGAGCTGCTGACACAGGTGTAATACTGACTCCTGCCTGAGATGGCTGCCCGGATCCCGGGCGGGATGGACGGGGGCGGGGAGAGGGGGGCAAGGCGGTATGTCTGAGATGTCAATATTTACCTGGACTGGGCGGTGAACTCCCTGTTATACAGGATTCCTGCCCCGTGTAAACACACCGGTGAATGGATTGCCGCTGGGCCAGCAATGGCCCAATACTGGGTCAGCGTCTGCGACGTTGGCCCAGTATTGGGCCATTGCTGGCCCATACATCGTCCCGGCGGAGTGGTCGGTGGCAGGATGACTGGCCAGAACATGTGTCGTCGTTCTAACAACCTGTCGAGTGGATGTGAGGAGGAGAAAGTCTTCTTTCCGAGAAATCTTACTCACCCACACGACATTTATAAAGTACAGTCCAGGCTTAATATTCCTTTCTAAAAGGTTTTTTATTCGTGGTAATTAAACAGTCACGCATTATAACTAGACATATATTTTCTCAATTTCCATCACAAATCACAAATGCATAATACATTAATATACATTTCAGATATCATGCAGATGACTGTTTTCTGAGCCAGTGAGAGTCCCAAAAGTCTTCAATTATTCTTTACATTACTGAACTGCTTCTTCATTGCTCAGTCTTTGATACATCCTGTACAGAATAGAAAGTGGGAGGTGGCGCTCTGCACACACATATCTTTCAAACTTTTTAAATCTGAAAATTACAGAATAAACCTAAAGTACGATGAATTTCTGTCAAATGTTTAGCAGAAATATTTCAAGCAATACACATTTTAGTTTCACATAATTAGCTGTCACACACTGCACAATCATAAAATATGTTAATGCTTTAATTTTTCAATTGAGTAAGCCACTTTATGCCTTGCGATGGCAAGGGGCCCTGGTGTAGTGATATGCACCACTGCCTGCAACATCGTCGGTGCACGGCCTTAGATCACTAGGATTCGAATTTTGAATCCTGTGTCCGGATGACAGTCCGAATCTGATTCATCTCACCATTAAACCATGTAAATGGCTCTAGGAGCCTAATTTAGCTGGTATGTGTACGTGTATGTGTTCGTTCATTCATTCATTCATTCATTCATTCATTCATTCATTCATTCATTCATTCATTCATTCATTCATTCATTCATTCATTCATTCATTCATTCATTCATTCATTCATTCATTCATTCAATTATTCATTCATTCATGCATTCATTCATTCATTCATTCATTCATTCATTCATTCATTCATTCATTCATTCATTCATTCAATTATTCATTCATTCATTCATTCATTCATTCATTCATTCATTCATTCATTCATTCATTCATTCATTCATTCATTCTGTCATTTATTCATTCATTCATTCATTCATTCATTCATTCATTCATTCATTCATTCATTCGTTCATTCATTCATTCATTCATCCATTCTGTAAGATCATTTTAGGGCTATAGACGAATATCTTGGTTTTTCTATCCGTCTTATTAGCCGACCAAATATCAGTTATTGGAAATAAAATGACGGGCCGCATGGTGTGGTTTCAGTGGACAACTATACGTCGCCATTTTAGACTTATGCTGCTTCAAGCAAATGATACTTTAACCCTTTAACCGCCGGTGTTGCATATATTCGGGTTTTTCATTTTTTATTAGCACATCAAGTACCACCTTTTAAACATTTTTAAGATAAAATATGACATCAATCAGCAATATTTGAAAACATTTTACCTCCATTTTGTCAAATCTTAATAATTTTCACTCACTTGAAGTTGTGGATCGCGTCAGCGAGACACAATTTCAAGTGGGTGAAAATTCAGATTGAATAATTTGGCGGCTAAAGGGTTAAGCAGGTGGATTTCGAATTATATTATGGAACTTAAACTATAATGTGACTTGAGACGAACTGGACGAACAAATGTGGATATCGGACTATGCCCCATGACTTTAATGTATACATTCTGCATGTCATAACGAAACAGAGTTGATATATATATATATAATATGGATATACATAATGCCATATATGGCATTATGTACTTGTAGGTTGGAACGTCATCAGAAATGAATCAGATGTAGCCTACCGATATCTCCGGTCGCCTAAAAATTATTATATTATTGATGTAAAGTATTACATCTTTTTTCCACACTTGTCATCGATTGTCATGGTATTACATATTCAAGATGAACAAAAAATTGTCGACTTCTTTCTTCTTCCTGCAAAACACCTGAGTGAAATAGCAATTTGGTCTTTATAAGGGGGTGGCTCCATTTGATTTTACAAATTGCCGGCCGTCAGCACGACTCGAACGTGACACGTGCCAGCCGCCGGTGTGGATCACAGCAAACACCAGGCGTCGAGGCAATGCTGGGATAATGATTGGCCAGCGTCGAAGACGGTGGGCCAAATTTAGCCCAGCATTAGCTCAACATCTCAATTGTTTGCTGTGATATCTTAAATTTCAAAGCAACACTCACATCCCAGCAAACATGAGACGTTCACCTAATGTTTTATGGCAGTATAGTCAACAGAAGTATAAATATTAATGTAATTTAACTATCAACATCTTATATATGTATCGGATGCTGGTGAAAACATTCACATATAGGAGTACCGTTAATTTATGGTCAAATACTTAGTTGCAGGCAACTCAGCTGCCAGTATTTTACTGTAATTATAGATAGCGTTGGATCAGAACTTGTCCCTGGCTGTGATTTGAGGGGAACCAGAAGGCTATAGTGACAGGATCATGACCCTTTAGCATACCCATGTCACTCCGCACCCGGCGCGCTTCCCTTTTGATTTCTGACCGTCGTGCTCGATGGCCTGTGATCTAAACACCTTCATTTTTCAACGTAAGTGCGCTGATGTTTTTCGAAAATTATCCCGAATATTCAGGAAGGTTAGAAAACAATCAACAGATTAACATATATTTAGGTGTTGTTATAAAAATAACAGAAAAACCTTCATTTCACAATAAAAGGAATTTTATCCTTTGAACAACTTCATCTTTGGGAAAAAACAGTATCAACAAAATAAACCACTTTTATTACAGCGTCACTTATATATCATTATCATGGAAATGCTAGAAAATTAATAATTTGAACATACATACATGTGGTGAATAATATATGATTAATATAATAAATAGGCCTACGTCGAAGTACAGCAAGAAGTACAGCAGTAAAGTTGGGGATATATAGCCTACCAGTACACTTTGATATTTGGTGGAAAGGGAGAGTTATAATTTCACATCCAGTAATGCAATTGTTTTCGAGAAATTAGCGTATTTTTTTTCACTTGGAACTTTGAAAAAAATTGGTCCAGAAACACATTCTATTACATGAGAATTACATACAGCATGGCTATATTTCTCCTCAAAACTATTTCTTAGAAAGTAGGAAAGCGTTTTAAAGATAATTTTATTCCGCGAGCCTCCTCAAAATTATTAGCAGCAACTTTTTTGCAGAACTTTTCAAACAATTATTTTGGTGCACCAATTCAAAAAAATTGTTTTCGATAATGAAGCAAAAAATATTTTTAAAAAAATCTAGGCAAACACGATAAGTTGCCCTAAATCGCACGAATGTTGATTTATTGTTGGGCCATCGTAACAGACGATGGCTCAACAATAAGTAACACGTCTCGTGTTTGCTTTGAAGTATCGTAACTAGACCACACGAACTCTTAAATATAAAACCCTAATGAATGAACCCAATCCTTTGTAGTTCAAAAATAACGAGACTATAAAATCTAAATGGTTACCGGTTTAATTCATAACCTAAAAACTACAGAGAGTTTCTTATGGGTGACCCATGACACTGTTGTAATAAAAATGTCATCAGCTACTGAACCCTTATGAGCTAGAATATTTCTCCTTCGTGTAGGCTACATACATGTACATACATAAATCCAACACTGAGTTATTGTGCATAGAATTATATTCTGACAATATTATAATAAAATATCAGCTTTTTCAAACTATGGTAGACATCGAGAAATTGTGATTTCGTTTTTTATATTATTCTTTAAGAAACATCTGTACATAGATGTTAAACAAACACACTCCAGTACTCAAACAGTCAAAGCGCCACCTGGTTTGTCTCCGTCTAGCGACTACTAGTCTAACTAGAGGTCACGTGCTGGGGTTTCCCTGTGACGTGTACATACTGATTGGCTTGGAGGGTCCGTGACAGGATCTGTAACCTTAGTCTAGTAATTGCGTGTAAGCTCGTGACCTTGCGCCTTAGATCAAGGTCATTGTAGCCGGGAGCCGGGACCAGGGGTGGATGGATATGTTAGCAATAATAGTCGTGGGAACAATGACAACGTTTACTTTGCTGACGCAGCGTTTGAGGCAGATCCGGGATCCTGAAATAAGTCAGGTGGACATATAATATATATATGCATATATATGCCTATATTTTTCGGGTGCTATCATATGATGCATTGCTATCATGTTTATGAAGATGATAATGATTATACCTCAAATACGCAATAAATTCGACGAAACATTTGATGAATCGTATCATGTTTCTCAAACTCATGTTTTTTTTACATATACATTTTATACATGATTTTCATAATCATTTTCTTCCTTTTGGTTGGAAATTGCATACCGTTACTTCAGCATTAACACATGATAGATAAATGCGTTTTATAGACGACAGAAAATCTATGCAGTCTAAATGCGTCATAAACGTTTCAAACAATTTTATGTATAACATAAATGCATGTATAACAAAAGCACATTTATAATATCAGTTTATGAAATACAACACTCCCAGTGCTAGAGTTGTAGACCTATATGGGACGATTGAAAACATAAATTAAAGTAATGAGCGTATATCAGACAACCTGTCATCTTCATCTTCATAATGTTGTACAAAAAATAATACATGTAATTAAAAGATTAGTATTTACAAATAATAAACTCACACTACACAAAAAAGACAGCAGCATAGTAGTATTGCAAAACATGTATTGTTAACAATTGTTTTATTTATATGAAGGGGTGCATTAATACAGGAAATTTGGTCGATCAGTAATATTAATAATACAAGCATTACACGTCCAACATAACGAACTTGTTTTCCATATTTCTCCAGCCCCCCCCCCCCCCCCAGATATCTAATGGTGCGTCCCTTAATGATAACAAATGGTGAAGGGAAGTTCAAGCAAGAATAAGGGTGTGTGGACATCACTAATGATATCTGTAGAAAGACAAAAACCAGTAAATTTCAGACGTTGACGCATTGCTGGTTTAATGTTGGATCAGCGTCGTACACAGTGGGTGATTATCAATCCAGCATTGGGTAAATACCGTGTGTTTTCCGGGATATTATTGGCAACCCACCTTGCACATGCATCACAGAGTGCCTGGTGGGAAACAAACTGATTTAAATGCGCCTATTTCGAATAATAATGAAATGAAAATTTGATTCTAAAAAATGTTTAGTATTTATAATTATTAGTAATTAGACTTAACTATATTTTTTACAAAACATTTCATGTCAGTTTTGTTGGTGCGTTTACTTTTATTTGGAGTTTATGTATATTATTATTATGTGTTATGTCAACTATGTTACTTCATATTTATTGGTTTGGTAGAAATGTACTTGGCAAGGCTTTGGGTATAATAAATCTTGTGTATTCCTTGTGGAGTCTGACGTGTGTTTGTTAAAATGTAGGGAAAAAGACGCATTTTGTCTTCTCTTATAGCCATTTTTCAACGTCAACGTCCGGCTAAATAGAAGTGGACCAAAGGGGTGGAGACGGGGGGGGGGGGGTGAATAAAAAGAGAAGTAAGAAAGAGGAAGAAGAATGGATATGAGAAAGAAGAGAAACAGATGAAAAAAAAGGAAGAGAAAAGAAAGAAGAATAACATGGGAGATGAATAATGAAGATAGAGGAAAAAGACGAAAAGGACGAAAGATGAAGAAAAAGGAAGAAATATGGAAAAACGAGGAAGGAAAATATAAAGAAGGAGAGAAAAGAAGGGCGATGAGTAGACCCCCCCCCCCCTAAAAAAATGAAGGAGAGAAGGTATCCAATAAGCTGACAAACCAATTGGCTTTCGGACCAATAAGCTTTCGGACCAATGGGATTTCGGATTAATGGGCTTTCAGACCAGTGGGCTTTCGGACCAGTGGGCTTACGGAAAAAATGAGCTGTAACTAGTTATATAATGTGAAGATAAATTAATCTTTTCTAAATGCGGTGACTTTGCGATTAGTAATACTTTGGGATTAGTAATATTTTTGGGATTAGTAATACTTTTGGGATTAGTCGTGTCGGGGTTTGCGGTCATTAATCACTATAGATCCAGTCTGTTTTGTAACTAAAACTATGAGTTAACAACCCGACCCTCACAATTTGAAACAAAAATATTTGGTGATTCAAATTTGCATTTTATCTTTGCAAATACAAACAGCTGTATATGCTTACTTGACATGTAAGCAGTTATTGCTGTTTCACTTTGAAAGACCTAGATCTCGCCAAGTGGAGAGCTTCTGCAAATGGGGCGATGGGAAACACTAAACACGAGGCATTCGTCCATTACTGTTTCAATGTTGGGCGTCAAAGACGCTGGCCCAACATTGAAACAGTAATGGATGAATACCCAGTGTTTGCTGGGAAAGTAGGCAGCTATTTTCCCATGCTACAACATTGTTATCAACAAGGAGGTCAAAGGTTGTAACAGAGTCGCCGATTTTATCACCACCAGTCTGTGATGTTGGTGTAATGTTCATAAAAACAATGAACTACAAAGAAAGTGTGTATGGCGCAGGGGCACACAATGTGGAGTATATTGCCGGAACCCGATCTCACCTGCTTACAGCTCCATGGCAACGCTATGTATTGTTACATCACTCGTTCTGATTGGTGTACGCCAGAAGTAACAATCAATAACGTTTATTTATCTTGATAAATGCATTATGTTTACATGTATATTGTTGTCAGTGTCGCTTGATTACATAGGGTGTTACAATCACTGTTTTTTCCGCAAATAAAAATTATGTTATGTCAGCAAATAAATAAAAATTAAAGCCCGTTAGAAATTGTGTATCTCCACGTCGTTGAAAAATAATAAAATTTGTGACATTTCAAAACATTGATAAAAATGTGTAAACAATTACATGTTATCCCAGCAAACACGATACATTGAAGCAATGTTGTTTTAACGTTGGTCCAACGTCTTCAACGCTGGCCCAACATTAAAACAACATTTTTTCAATGTATCTTGTTTGCTGGGATATGTTATTGTCTCTCCCAAATACTGTTTATGTGAAATTAAAGCACTTGAAAGTTGGTTTCTTGATGGTTAGACTGAGTGTGCATTTTGCTTTTTTCGTTCGGTCTAATCCAAAATTTTAAAATAAATCAGTGGTTTTTGAAGAATTGTGCTGCCTAATGGATAAATTAGAAGAGTTCCGTCCATGCCATAATAAATAATTATGATAAAAAAAACACGCAAATATGTCATTGATAGAAGCAACTTGATAAATTTACGAGTTTCACATTTAGGGTTGGACCATTTGGTCACTCATTTCTTTACCTTTTTATCTTAATTTATATTTATTCATTTCATGGTTTGTTTTGTTGTTTGTGAATGAACACAGCTATTGTGTTTTTATTCAATAAATGATTCTGATTCTGATTCTGATTCATTTCATAATGTACTCCGTTTTTTCTCTTCAAACTTTTGGACACGTCCATTTCACTCTTTTTGACTTGATCAGAAAATCAGGGTTTTATACCATTTGTTCTCCCTGAAAATCGCCAAAAAGCAGCACGCGTGAACAAACTTTGGTTTGGCCCAGATAATGTGATTGGTCTAGAAACTCTTTTGTCAGATAAAGCCTGTGGTGAGGACTTTCAAGAACACCAAAAATCTCAAAATCGTCAAAATGTGGGTTAGCCCACTTGTGCATGATGCCATCCAATAATTTTAACACTCTTCGCCAGAGAACGTTCAGTTGCAGCAGGAATAAAATCGAGCCACCAATTACTTGAAGTGGCAGCCAGAAGGTGCCATATATCGTTACAGAGCAGACAAGTTTATGTGGCGACGACAAGAGGGGTCATATCAATTCACTTGAGCCAGAGTACAAAAATAGCTTGACAAAGCTCTTGATCCTGATTTTTACAGCCTTGCCATGGGTGCATTTGTTAAGTCATCAGCCAGAAGTGTTCTTATGTTACTGGCTTATATATCATCCCGGGTTAATATTCCACGTTTGTTTCTTGTTTAGTGATATTTTTGCATATGTACATCATATATTATGCATAAATATGACCACACACATGTATACACATATAAGCCTACACAATTATCAGGTTATGTGTGTGATTTTACATGCCGTGCAAAGTACTTCCCCATACTTTTGTATTTTACCAATAATCCGACTTGGAAATTTATAACTAAACTATGCTGATTGATGTTTATCATGCTGGCGATGGTATCAATGCGAATGGTTGAAATACAGAATGATAATGTATTCCATAATTATTCTTTAATTGATTATTGCAATGATGTGTGCAATATAAAATCAATTAAAGTATTAAGGTATGTAATAAAATATTATTAAAATTAGGTGTGCAATAAAAAAAGAATTAAAGTATGTGAAGTATGTAAAAGTATTAAAGTATGTAACGAGACCTGAATGAAAATATGCACTTCGTGACTTCGTGTACTGGTGGACCGTCTAGTTGCATAGCATTGTACTTAAAGTATAATATTTTAATGTCATGTTTTTTTTCTATTTGCGTATCGCCCCCTTGGACATGGCAGGGTGTATCTGCCACTTTACAAAGTGGCAGATACACACTTTTATATCAAAGGGGACGATATGTAGGGCTACGTGGCAATATTTTCTTAACCCCTTCACTACCATACATGACGGAAATTTCTGTCGTCATTCGTCATGTTACGTAACCATACATGACGGAAATTTCCGTCGGATTTACTATAGTTACACCAGGATCCCTGGAAGTGAATAGGTTGTGTTGTTGTCGTGATATTTAATTCTTGAAAAAAAAAAATATATTGTATAATTCGGTGCGTCATCTCTTTGCAACATTACCCCTTTCGAATACTTGAAATGGGCTGAAATTTGTCATATATAGTTGAAGTATTTTCATGAAAATCGTCATTCCCTAACCATTTGGTGTAGACAAATGAAATGAATCTGGCTTTAGGCAACCTTTGTGCACATATAGGCTGAACTGGGGCAGGAGAACCTCCTGAGGATGGTGAGATGATTGAGATGACACTGTCCTCCAGACACAGGATTCGAAATTCGAGCCCTGTCGGTCTGCGGCCGAGCACGCTACCTCTCGGTCACGGAGGCTCCCCGCAATACTGACTTTCACACGTGGACGGGGAAGAAACATTTTTTGTTTCTTTGGTGTAGACAATAAATCATTTCAGAAGAGCAGAATGCTGCTTTCAATCATCATGAGAGTTAACTTGGCCAGGCCTATAGAGATAGTTGGCTTTCAAAATTACATCCCCAGCATGTACAAGACGGTAAACCAATGCTGGTTTAATGTTGCAAGACTGAACCAACATTAAACCAACATTGGTTCCACGTAATTATTGTGTTTTCTGCGCCGCATATATATTGTCAGATATAATTATGATAATGTCTCAGCAAACACGAGACATTGAACCAAACATTGGTTCAATTTGTCGTGTTTGCTGGGGTAGGTCGTGATTTGTTGACAGTGCGGGTCATTTATCAAGATTTCACTGTCATTATAATCCCCACCTTTGACAATGCCTCTGATAATGTCAACTTATACCAGAACAATTTATAATTGTTTACGTTGAAGCCACAGATGAATTCGTGATATTTATCTTCTGAAGAAGAAGAATATTTATTTACATCTGTTTACATGAACACGTGTGTTTTAATTATAACATATCTGCATGATTTCCATTATTTAAATTGACATTTTAGAAAATACTTGGCGTAAATTCTACCCCCACCCCCTCTAGCTCAAAATAATAAATCCTGGAACTGTTGTAGTTGCCATTTTGGGGCCCGATGTATATAAATAATGTAGAAACTAATTGGTAGGGCACCCATGATTTAACCTGATATGGACGTTATTTACATCAATTACAAAGTTCCTGTAAGAAGCTCATAATTATTGGCTGAATATGATGCTGATCTCCATGCTCAAAACTGACGTGATATTGAAAAAATGACTGATTTATAAAGACTCACCATTCCAGACTATACTTTATATACATTATCATTCTTACTAAAAATGTTTTTTGTTGCTACCATTTATGAGGACGTCAGGTAAAAAAATTACATAAAAAACCACGACCCACATACATGTAGGTGCACAAGAGATCGACATGTTCATCTTTAAAATGAATACTCAGTTAGTTGTACAGCAGCATGTGATGAATATTATTTAAAATTGTGCCACCGTTTGATTTGTGTTAATACCTGTGAGTAAACAAGCACCTGTGGGAGGAAGACAGACTGTGCGTGAAGCTATTTTTACAAGCTAACAACAGAGGAAAGGTAAGTTTGGATTGTACCCTAAGCTCACACCACTAAGCCCAGTTTGTGAGTTGATTAGGGCAAAATCAGCACAATCCACGGGTGGGACGGGTCACTGAGGAAGAGGGGGGTGGCGGCGATGGTCACGGCAACCACCTTCTGAAAGGAGGGGCGGGTAACTCGAGGAAATATCAAAAGCCCCCCTCAAGGCTTATGATAACAGTGGCGGGGCTGGGGGAACCTATTGACAAGGGAGATGGTGGCGTACAGGTGGTGAAAGACGGAACTGGATTTAGGGGCACGCGGGGGCATCCCCTGCCTCCACAGCGAGGCTCACCTCACAGCGAGGCTCCCCCACAGTGAGGCTGGTTTTAGCGCGTGCTTCCTGCCGTTTCAAAGCTTCCTGTCGGGAGTTGGGTTTCCTGTTAGCCTCCCTGGTGATCCCTCCTGCGGATCCATGTTTCTCTCGCTTCGTCACCCTTTACCCCAAACAAAGATGCCGGCCGTGTGTCATCACCTCACACAGATTGACCTTTATCCCTTTAATCGCCGGTCCCGATTATTTTCGTTTTTTTTATTTCATTAAGTACCACATTTAAACATTTTAACCGTTCAACCACCGGTGCGGCATATATTCGGGTTCTCATTTTTTATCTGCACTTTAAGTACCACATTTTAAATATGGTAAGGATAAAATGTGACATCAACCAGCAAGATTTGAAGAGTTGACATCCATTTTGTTCAATCTGAATAATTTACACTCACTTGAAGTTGTGGATCGCGTCAGCGAGACACAACTTCAAGTGGGTGAAAATTCCAATTGAATAATTTGGCTATCAAAGGGTTAAAGACGTGACATCAATAGGGAGTTTTTAAAATGTTTAACCTTCATTTTGTCAAATCTGAACAATTTGCTCCCACTTGAAGTTGTGGATCGCGTCAGCGAGACACAATTTCAAGTGGGTGAAAATTCCAATTGAATACCTTGGCGGCTATAGGGTTAAAAGCAGGCAAACTGATGTGCCGTAGTCACACCGGAAATAGATAAATTGAAATATATGAAGCACCCACTATTTTATAAATATTTCATCAATAAATATAATTTATAAAAATTGCATTATTTCTTCATAACTGAGATTATCAAGACCAAAGTGGGATCGACAAGCTCACAATTCACATTCAAAATAAAATTAGGTTGTGTTTTTTAGAAATAAATATGTGCAATAGCATTTGAAAATAATTTAGTCATGTCTGTATTCTTCCCAGTTCTATTTTTTTCAAAAATTCTTACACACTCTAAACTGGATACAATTTAACCATGCACACACAAATGTATTAGCACTCCGATCCAGGCTACATCGTGTGCGTATTTATATTATACCAAGAATATATAATAATGTTATTATCTATTCTTGATTATACTGAAATGTAAGTTACAGTACTTACCAAGACATATTGTCGTGAATATCTAAAAGGAGAAACACAGGAGTATCACAGCTCATTGAGATTGTTGAGATTTTGCATTTTGATCATCAATAATATTTTACTTGTGGGGTCCTCTGAGGAGATTTCTGAAACATTGTACAATATAGTACCCCCAAACAATTATGATCACTCCAGATTGAGCCAATCAGTGGTCAATATATTTTAATCAAACAAAATCAATCATTGGCTTTCCTGTGATTCCCATGATGCAATAATTCAAGCAAAAGGGGTGTAAATAAGCCACTATATACGATTTGTACTTTTGCTATCGTTAGGCCAACATGCTAACGTGGAGGTGTTGGCGTGACTAAGGTAGCTCAATTTATTTAGTTTTCTCGACGTGACAAATAAGTTTATAATAGATAAAATGATAGGCGTGACAGTAATCCCAACATCGGGTATATTTATGATTGATATAAACAAGGGATGTTTATCTGCGCCCGCTGTGTTTGTGGTGTCCTTGTGAAGGAACCCGGTGTCAGATTTGTTTGTTTGGTGATACCCTGATTTAGGGTATCACCGAACAAACAAATCGGGGCACCTGAATATGGAGAAAGTGCGGGAACATCTCTCCGGCGGCATCCCCCGGATCTTATGAAGATTCACACAGCCGTGCAGATCAGCACAGTGATGTGCCTATCCTTCGCCTATCCTTCGTGGGAATAATAAATATTGGGGAAACAAGAAGTCGTCTATATTACATGACGAAAGGAGAAACGATCACAAGTTCTGTTGGCCTTCCATATGAAAAGAAAGCTTGGGAGCAGTATTTTGCTTGAAAATCTATTACTCGTCGTGATGATGTTATAATAACGTCAGTATCCAAGATGTGGCGTGTTCTAAAAAACTACGTTGGAACAATACTATACTAGATTATTCAGTAATAATTTCTGAATAATTGCTTATGTGAGAACATTATTGGACATACATTATTTGTAAATGAATACCAAAATTTAATCTTGAAAAAAGTTGTATGCACACACGCAGGCCTGTTCACTATGCCACGAATGAGAAGTTAATTAACATTAATTTTGTAAACTCCAACAATTATTGTCACAACGGTGTCACATGCCTTCTATAATAATAATGGAACACTTTATTATTAAAACAAACGTGCTCGTTGTTGTGATGTAATGCACTATATGGACCAACCGTTCTTTTGCAAAATAAATAAGAAAGAGCAGCTAAGACATTTAGTTTAAAAAAACCTTTGTTCTCCATGATTTGTCTAAAAATATTTCATCGCTGTAAGACTTAAATCAATGAGAAGTGATTTAAATACAGTTTAGTGTTGCAATGACACAAGGCAAATAAGATATCAATAACTTCATATAAATTTAAAAGAAGCAATTATTATCAGAATGTTACGTCAGACATTTAACGTCAGGCGTACATTATTTTTCTCCTTTCTTGGAACTTATAACTATATACGTGCTGATTGACGAACATAGCACCTTATACGATCAATATATGTAACAACACTTTGAACGAATGCTTGATGATGATCGACTAACGTTGGTGACCCTGCATTTTGTTTATGATGGTGTCCACTCCTTGTATTATCACATAAACAGGCGTGATTCAAGAGTGGATTATTACGTAAGTGCTAAACAAACGAATAGCTTATTTGAAGCGACATCCAAACATTTCACTTTTTATGCCAAAATGCAGTAACTGCTTACATTGCAAGTTACTGCCTTATTGCTTTGCAGAGATGTTTACAGGTTTAGTTATCAATATCCCAGTAAACACACAAAATTTGTATAACATTTATACAGCGTCGGCCCAACGTCTTCGACGTTGGGCTGACATTGTATAAATGTTATACAATTTGTTTGTGTTTACAGGGATATTTGAATGTATAATAATATGGAGTGTCCAGGTTAGATTTGTGACACGGTGGTGTTTATTTACAGTGTCAAAACAATCATAAAATGGATAATATGAAATGTTGCTATGTTGTGTCATTTCTCTAATCTTTATTTGACAATGTATCACACTTTATACACTGTAAAACAAATAGTTATCGTATAATTAATCTTACTATTATAGTATATACTGCGGTACAAAGCCAAAAACAAGAACTGTTTACTTTTCAAATGAACAGGTACTCTATTTTAATAATTATTATGCATAGCAGTATATATACATGACAAAATAACTTTAATATTCATATTGACGTATCAGCCATGTGCTGTGACGTCATGTTTCAGATTGGTACTCACGATAGTCAATCCATACTTACAAAATAAAATGGAATGAATCGGGCTTTAGGCCACCTTTGTGCACATATAGGCTAAACTGGGCCAGGAAAACCTCCTGAGGATGGTGAGATGATTGAGATGACACTGTCCTCCAGACACAGGATTCGAAATTCGAGCCCTGGCGGTCTGAGGCCGAGCACGCTACCTCTCGGTCACGGAGGCTCCCCACAATACTAACTTTCACACGTGGATGGGGAAGAAACAATTTTGTTTCTTTCAAACCGCCGAGACCGGGAACCGAACCCCGGACTCTGGCGTGAAAGGCAGCGGTGCTAACCACTACCCTAGGGCCCCCGCCCTCCATACTTACAGGGTACAACTATAATCCTGTTTCTTAAATTGGGGATTGAAAATTTCTGAAAAATAGGTATTAATACCATTGGTCAATATTGACTAAATGATAAGAAAACATCTTAACCGCTTACTTACAAAATTTAAATTTTCACCCAATTGAATTTGGCGACCCACAACTTCAGGAGGGTAACAATTAGTTAGGCCTATGCATTTGCACAGTAGACATTTGCCAATCTAGCATATGTCATGCACATAAATTTTCTCCCTAATATCTCTTTGTAAAAAATTGACAACGGCTATAGACGCGATTGACGCTTTATTGGTTAAAATGAGATGCAGCTCGAAGTACCAAGCGAAAGTTATATGATGTACCTTCTCCCATGCTATGTTCTCTCTGGCAGCTAGCTTAGTTCGGATTTTCAGATAAATATACACGTACAAGTAAATAAATAGAAAGGACAGTCTTACAAAATTATTTAAAAGTGTAATGTTAAGAAAGATACATTTGACTTTTTTTCAATCGAAATATGATCCCTGGACGCTCAATTTATTGATGATAATTAACATGGTTGAGATCGCAGACATGCACGCTGTTTTAAAAACAAATCAAATAAAACAACAAACAATTTTTCATTGCACAATATAAAAACGTACACAGTGAGAAAAAGTTTTTAATCAATACATATGTATACGTGGTGGTGCTTTTACTATTATAAAGAGAGGCAATCTCTCATATTTGTGACCCATCTGTACATAACGTAAGTCTCATGTTGGAAAAACACAATATGGAGTTGACGGTACCATTGGATAGCACACAGATGGAGCTTTAATATGACATTAGGAACATGAAATTATGTTGATCCGGAGCCGAATTATGATCATTTTAGTGACGTGGATGGGTCAATATTTCGAAAAATCAAATTGGGAGAAATAGGCTTTAAAGTCATGGCAAAACTTTGATTGTACAAAAAATAGTATAAAAAATAGTTCCTTATGGCCAAACAGGATTTTTCGGCCAAGCCTCGAAATTTTGTATATATAGTTTTTAACGATGGATTTTTATAGCCCAGGATGTCTACTTTCAAAATCTGCAGAGTGGACTTTGGTTAACTTAGAGCATTTTGTTTTAAATGAGTAAAATCCAAGATGGCCGCCAGCCGCCATTTTTAAAACAAATAAACAAAACATCTGATAATCACAATCATGTGATATGTCATTTCTGACTAATATTGGGACGTAGAACCCATTTCCTGCCTTAGAATGGTAATTCTAGGCTTTAAAGCATCAACATTCGACAAAAAAACGAAATTCTCTATTATTAGCCCATATCATGCATATTGCCCATTTTTTCAACTTGTATGGAGCCGACATGCGACTCCTTTCGTGCAGATGGGTCACATTTGATTATGCCTTACAAGTAACAGCAAGAATATTAACCTTTCTTAGAAACAGCTTTTCGTATATTTTTACAACAAAAAAACATAACGTCGAGCAAACAACATAGGTTTTTATTCATAAAGTGTAGGCCCCCTCTACAGCATCTACAAATCAGTTGTCAGTATTCCACAGTGATGGAATGATAATTATATAGATATTCAGCTGTTGAACTCATAAAATTGTCACAAAAATAAAGCAAATTGCCAACTGTCACAGCATATAATGAAAAATAAGTAAGTTATAGTCAAATCCTTTTTTTTTGGACAAACTAACATGTGACGACGTTTGTAACCATTAGAACACACAAAAATGGCTAACGACCAAACCAGTTTCCACAACAGCACGTGCTAGTGTGGAAATAAAACAATATACTTTTCCAAAGAGGTGAGCAATAGCAAGAATATAAAGATTTATATATATTCTAAGCAATAGTCATTTAGTCATAATTATAGTTAGTTATAGTTATAGTTAGTTAGAAGAAAGATCATTCATCAGTAACAGGCAGATTTTTAGGCATAGGCATAGCCCAGCAAAAACAAGACATCTGAACAATGTAGTTTCAATGTTGGGCCAACAATGAAGCAACATTGGGTTAATATCATGTCTTGTGTTTTTGGCGAGGGGGGGAGGGGTGTCTGATAACTGATTGTAGAATTTTAGTTTTCAATAAATGAATAATAATATTTAAAAAACAATTCAGTACCGTATTATAAACGTTAACGACGGCGCCAATAACCAGCATCGTGCCAATGTTTGGCCGACGCATATAGCATTGACAGGAATTCTACTCGAGTTGACGTCAGAGATGAAAGGCGAGCGGCGGACGGGATTAGAGTTTGATTGGTCGGTGGATCTCGGATCGAATCCGCTTCTCTCCGCCATCTCTGAGACGCAGGGAGATTGTCCCAACAAGCACGAGCTTTTTCCGCGATGTTGTTTAGATGTTGGTCCGCCGTCTACGATGTCGGCCCAACATCAAAACAACATCGGGGGAGCATCGGGAGCTCCGCTTTATTTCTGAGATCGGTTGTATTCTTATCCGAGAGTCGGGCGTTATCGTACACCTGCCTTATCTGGGACAAGATACGGTCATAAGCCGCTTTCGTCGCTCTATACTCAGGCTTCAGGGGTAACCCCCTCTTCACACGTGTGCGTGTCCATAATCCAGGAACACGCCCACTTGGGATTTGATTGACGGGTGGATTAGGCAATGGGAAACACGACGTGTGCTTACCACTTAAAGGGGGTTCGAGCGCACTTGAAATCGCGAAATGAATGATTTCGTGTTCACGATAGTCGCCGGCGCGAATCTCACGTGTTCGCGGAATCGCGCGATCGCGAGAAGGGACGAATATCGGGGGTCAAAGGGCGGCGTGGGCGTGTCTTATGGCTGTGTGGGTGGTAGAACCATCGCCCCTCCCCCTTGGACATGGCATCGGTACCAAGCACGAGAATGATCGCTTAGTGCTGTCTGAATGCTGGCCCAGCGTCTCTGACGCCAGATCAGCATTAAAACAGCATTGCACCACATTCCCTATAGGATCCTGAATCCCACTAGTCTGAACACACTGGGTACATATAGAAGCACTCTACATACATACACATCTTATAAGCACTAAGTGCACGTGTGCACTACCATCAAATCTGTGTGCATTTGTTGGATTCTTGTCTGGTTTGAGTTCGACTCCACTTCAACCTGAGTATCTTCCTGAGTTGTTTATTAACTTGCAACCTGTAGCTATACGGACTACATGCACACAGGTCCATCTCCCATGGTATGTCAAGGGGGTGCTCCGTGTAACATAGGGGCTCTGTGAAATAGTCTTGGTAGATCCAGAGACAATTTCTTTTTTTTCCTGTTTTTTTATTCGGGGTGGAATTAGCCGCTGATTGGGAGGCGTTTTATCATCTCTGGTTGAGTGTGCGCGCCAGGCGTTGACTGGTACCCGTGCCACGTGAGCGAGGTGAGGGGAGAGGTGGCGACGTGGATCAGCCAGGGACTGGGACTTGTCACCAGACGGCGCTGTGCTCATCCCGGCGTGACACACGTAGTACGAGGAGGCGACCGTCCCCATCCCACCGCCAGGTCAACCGCGGGGTCAGGCGCCCCGGAGGGGGGTCTACAACAACACCGCCAGGGCTGGTGCTCATCATAAAGCTGAGCGACATCTCGAGGGATCCGGACAAGTGTTGTGGTATCCCGAGTCAGCGGACTAATCCATTGATAGGCGGAGTGAGTCAAGGATAAGCATACTGAGTCAGCATCAAATATAAGCTGACTGACTCAGGGATCAAGACAGGAGTGGCGGAATTAAAGTGTGAAATTCACATAAATCTAGAGAAGGCAGGTGTATAAGAGGTGAGTGTTGACAATATAGGTTATTCAAAAAGAACCCTTCAGTACTATCACCATGCAACTCCAGGAGAACCCTGCAAGGGTTCTCCTGGGGTTGCATGGTGATAGTACGAAGGGTTCGTTCTATAGAGCCTATATTGTTTAGAGTGTAGAATAATTATTTAAAACTAATTGCTGTAACGTCTGCATACAGTAATGTTCCAGTGTGAATAATACTGTGCAAAGGCAGAAGGCAGTATCTGCTTACTTCACAAGTAAGCAGACGGTATTTTATCTTTGCAGGGCAGCATTTTAGGCAGCATTTTCATGATAAACACATTTTTATTGCATTATCATACAAAATTGATTATGACGATTACCGGCATTAATTGACGATAACAATCATAGCTAATCGAAGAAAAATAGATTAATTAAATAATTAAATTAATTAAATAGATTAATTTTGGTTGCAGAAGATAGAGAATGGTGCCTGGAGAAGATTCAGGAATGAAGCACGATCAAGACAGGTCGTACGACAGTACCAGTTCAAGTTGTACTCGTACACCAAGTCCTGGGTACCAGTACCAAGGTCTGCACCATCATGCCCGTAACCTTCACCAGCAGCGTAACCACTGTGGAATGAGTCAACAGCTCAGTCCTCGTGTCATGGACAATTGCAGCCCAGAGAGTCACTCATCGTACGACTCATCGGGGTACTCCATGGACGGTTGTTCAAGTGTTCCTCCACCCATGGCTCGTGTCCCCATGTCCCAATTCTCAGGAGGTGTCAGCAATGGAGAGCTGTATAACATGGACTCAGACTCCACCACTAAGCACAGGCCCAGTCGCAAACGTTCCCGGAGCAGCAAAGGATCGGGTGATCACGAGTCCAAGAAGTCGAGGAAAAAGTCACCACAGAACTTTGAGGAGCTTCAGAATCAGCGAGTATTGGCCAATGTGCGTGAACGTCAAAGAACAGAGTCCCTGAACGATGCGTTCACGTCGCTGAGGAAGATCATTCCCACGCTGCCCTCAGACAAACTCAGTAAGATCCAGACATTAAAGCTCGCGTCACGATACATAGACTTCCTGTACCAGGTGTTACGTAGTGACGACATGGAGAACAAGATGCCGGCAAGTTGTAGCTACGTGGCGCACGAGAGACTTAGTTACGCCTTCTCTGTCTGGCGTATGGAAGGAGCGTGGCAGATGAGCCACAGTCACTAGTCAAGGCTTCCCCTCTTCAGGGGATCTGATGAAATATTGAGGGGCACCCCCCCTCATCAACACTCATTCGTAAGTACACGTTTCACTGTATAATATTATTGTTATAATGTTTACACCCTATATGGTATACGTAACAGCGCGAGTGTAGTCTTGATGATCCTTCTAACATAATGTCTTGATAGAATGTGTCAAATTAGAAGGTAATAACATATAACGAAAATTTATGATATTGTAACAAAGTACTTGATGATAGTTTTAGAGCCACCTTCATTAAACTATACACTACACTATATAATACGGATCATCAAGACTGCATTCACACTGTCACACAGCCTATAAGTGTGATGTTTATTCATTTTGTTCACAATGGATTTCATGTATGTTATATTATACATAAGCTCTTTTTAAGTTTTAAAGCGACAAAATGACATAACTTAGATTTTAACCCACTTGAAGTTGTGTTTCGTTACTACGAACCACATTTTTAAATGGGTAATACTTAGTTATATAATTGCTGCATTTTGATTCAAGATATATAATAATAGTGTCAGTCTGGCAGTTATTCTAATAAGCATTTCTCGTTCATCATTTTTGTTTGAAGATCAAATAAAAAGGCTGAAAACGGCAAAAGACGCAAAATTTCTCACACCAGGTATATCGTGATTGAATTGATCACTTGATCTACAAATATTACATTCAAATTATTCTTTAATATGCATGTATCACGTTGGCTGCATTCTGCATATCAGTTGCATCAGATGGTACTTATTTTATACGTTAAGACTAATGACATTTAAGTAGTTATACGAATCTACCAGTGCTCGTTTTCTATTTAATCACGCCGTATAAAAAATTAGTTCAACGTTTTATATTATACAACATTTTAAATAATAAAGCACTCATTTTTCGTGGACCCATAATTATTCACAGATATAAATTATTTTGACCAATTTGAATTATGGCCAATAATCAAGATAATGTGTGTAATTTACCTGGTGAAATTTATATAGTGCACATTCGCCCAGTAATGTATACGCTTCTTCGACATTACTCAATGGTAACAAAGGCAATGTCCTAATTTATTAATTAACTAAAATGTAAAATAAACCAGTTTCTATTGCAAATAAACAGATAATTTATATATATTTTTTTAACTTTAGAAGCGTGTGGACGTTTTACTCATGTGTACGCAACGGTTTGACAGGAATTATAAATCAGATAATCTCGTTAGTGGTGAATTCATTCTGTGATGGCTATAAATTGGAGATTAACATTTATTAAAATGCAAAGAGTACGAGCAATTAAGCTTAGCTGATTTGGCGTCTTAACCTATTAAAACCCTATATTTAAAAACGAAGTGTATTATCAAAGTAACTAAAAGTTTAACATTGGTTGTACTGAATCGTACGACTAGCCAAGTAGATCTAACAAACAACTACACAGAAAGATGATGTATTAGTTTTATTTGGTGAATAGTTTCCAAAGAGACTATTCCATCAAGGCTATCATGCATTCATATATTTATTATATAATTTTAGAATACAGTGTATATACTTTTGGCATCAACTATTGTCACACTCAATAACTATTGTAAAATACTAAAACTGCAACTACAATGCATACTTTTTTATAACAATATTTTAGCATTATGAATTCTAAATCTTTTGACAAAGCAAGATAAATACATCGTATTTTTCCAGAGATTTTTTAGCTTCGTGTATGTGACTGTCGCGTGTGATACCGCCCATGTCCATACTAATGTCGCAGCAAGCATCATATTGACCCTCTGTTGTTTTAATGTTGGGCCAGCGTCGCAGACGATGTACCAACATTGAAACAACAAGGGTGAATATATCTTGTGGTTCGGGTACCCAGAGCCCGCAGGTGTTGTTACCTCTCTCACCCTCCAGAGCCACCTATCGAGTCAGACAGAAACCACAATATCCATGTGTTTTCCAGTCACAGCCCCCCTCTCCCGTCCTGTGCAATTACTCACAACATTCTGACGATCAAAAGCGTTTTAATGGAGAATTATCTAATATTTATACAACATGGCTGGCGTGCTTTGCTTGTTTCCCAGCCCCGCAGCTTGGCAGACGATTTGTTTGAGATAAAGTGCGACCGAGTCTGTTTGCGAGTTCGCGCCTTAGGACTCTGGCAGCTGACGAAAGAAATGTGCATTGACTCTCTGTTTCCATAGTCCCAAATTCTAGGTGTGTGCCCGCCTACACTTTCTAAAATCTCATCCACTTGTTGTATCTTTCTCTCTTCCGCAATCCACAATGTAAAAATAATGCTTACGAAAATGCCCTACTTTACACCACTTTAGCCCGTTGGTAAATGACATATTTCTTTCTAGACCCAAGAATATTAGAGCATGTAAAAACGAATTAGCTCATTTTATGGTTTCCAAAGTGCTTGGAAAATCTACACCACTGCAAAGCCAAAAGTCAGTAACCAGTAACTGCTTTCTTGAAAAGTTAGCACTTACTGCCTTTTAGCTTTGCATGACAGAACAAGTCAACATCAGACTGGACCAATATCGTGCTAACGTCTGAGATGCTGGGATGTTATTGAGCCAATGATGGGCCAATGATCTCGGATCGGGAATGTAGTGTCCCTGTGGATGCTGGGTGGGACGTCTGCTGATAACTTGACGACTGGAGCCGCGGGGCATCCCGGTGGTCAAAGAGAGCGCGTGCTTGAGATCCCTGCGGGAGCTCCCGGCTGGGTCACCAGATTAGTATGACCCTAGCTCAGCCGGAAAGGGGTGTTACGAATGGCTGGAATGGTGCGGAATGGCTCGGCCCTCTACCACCCGCCGTGAGTGCACTGTTCTGCACCAGACGGGGACTGTCTCCAAAACTGACACCCAAACTGCGGTGCCATACCCCCCTGAATGTTCGAGCTATTAGACGTCTATATATTTTTTAGAAAACAGTTCATGACATTGATTTGCTGTTTGGTATACTGGTCACCAGGGTATAGAATATTGTTGCACTGAGAAATGCATTTTATTCTATCATACAGTAAAACCCATACATTAAAATATCAATTTATATTGACATATCGAATAATACCGGTCATGTATGATACATGTAGGCTTAAATTGTGATTCTATTATACTGAAAAAAATTATGGTGAAAGACTTGGTGGTCATTTTTTCATTGTATATAAACGGTATTTGAATAGGCATGTTGACCAATATTAAACCTAGTAGTCTACTAGGTTTAATATTATTTCAATTTATTATGTTATCATTAATATTTCCCTTAAGATTCACTTTTTCATATATAGTTTTATTAGATCAATCAATCAATCAATCAATCAATCAATCAATCAATCAATCAATCAATCAATCAATCAATCAATCAATCAATCAATCAATCAATCAATCAATCAATCAATCAATCAATCAATCAATCAATCAATCAATCAATCAATCAATCAATCAATCAATCAATCAATCAATCAATCAATCAATCAATCAATCAATCAATCAATCAATCAATCAATCAATCAATCAATTGTATTCGAGTTAGGTAGGCTACAGCAAGTATTGGCTCCCAATTTTAGTTGTATCATTTTAGTTTGATGAAAATAATTTTACGGTAAATTCCACGTTACCGCAAATTCTTTTATATTAGTCAAATTAAGTCTATATGCAAATAAGTCAGCAATGACTTGAAATTGTGTCAATAACCCATCTATGTATCTATCTAGTAAACAATTTCCAGAAATCAAGTCAAAAGACGACCAGAACCACCAGGAACCCCCCTGATGTTTTTTTTTTTGAAAAGCCGTTGATTTTGGCCATCACAGAAACCCAAACAATTCCAAATGTGGTTGGTTTTAATGTTGACCTAAAACCATGGATGCTGAGCCAATATTGGGATAAGGTGGTCCGTTCCTGACTGTGGATTCGTGCTCCTAACCGATAGTTGCTGACACCTGACACTGGCGATCCGCACAAAACACCCAATGATGTTTGAATGCTGAGCCAACTTCGCAGACGGTGGCCCAGCATTAAAACAACATTGGATAAACATCTCGCGTTTGCTGATGTGTCAGTCGTCCGCGCGGATCGAATCCAGTAAATAGTTTTCTGCGAAATTTCCACCGGACGCCGAGCGTGGCGTGACGAATTCGTGCTGACACGTTTTCAGGCTGTCGGCGTACATTTTGCGGACACCCGCCCCGCCTGCTTATGACATTTTCTTCCCCACATGCACAGCAATATCCAGGATCATCTCAATTAGAAAAAAATGAGAGTGTATAATTTGATTATTTACAACGTGAACTGTAGGTGGCCTGCATTTTTCAGTTATATACCCTTTTCATAAATTATATTAAATGTGAAACATAATGATTTGTCATCAAACTATGCTATCTGATCACGGCATGCAAAGGGTAGACCCTTGTTGTGTTATAGTACACATTATAGCATGGGGGAATAATCGTAATGACAAATTATCACAATGATTTTTTACGCAATCCACGTTTTTATTGATTATATAGTGAAAATAACTAATTTATCTGCAATTTGTGTAATTTACATCCCCACCGAGGCGGGAATCGCTGCGGCGATTCCCTCCTCGGTGTTGATTTAAATTTCCGATTGGACCACAGGGTACCGGGGCTCCTAATTAGGGACCTAACAGGACACGGCGTTCCAGGCGACGCGTGAAACCCCCGATTTGTCACGGTCGATAAGCAATTCCTCAAGTTTACCTCAAAAATACCCCCTATCACCGTGATCACCACAAGACGTGTGTGTGTGTACGATCAAGACCTAGGTACGATGATTAGAAATCCCTCAGGATCTCGCAGCCCCGCTACATGCACCCCCTCTGGTGGCCAGAATATCCCAACATGTACGAATTAATTAGGCACTGCTGATCAATTTAATCTCGTTTACGTTAGAAAGGCGAGGTAAAAAAAAATTGGTCTGTAATGTCAAATATCTTCAGATTAGCTTTGACGTATATTAGCTCAATTGGGAATTAAACCTTTAACCGGCCGTCTTGATTATAATTAAATAGGCTCTGAACTAATATAATAGCCTATTTTATTTATCTTGATGAATGATATCGGTCTAATAATCACCTCAGGGATATCTGTTCGGAATCGATCTGGAATTTTCTACACACTTTGATCTTAAATAAACAAAAATGTTATCTATATGTCAGTCACATCAACGGGTACGCAGATTGATGGTGGATGACATTTGGAATTTCAAATCGGACAATAATAATTATGCGATAACCAATAATTATTTAACTTCGCAAATTAACAAAATCATCTACTGAGCATCATTGTACATATACTCTATATCATGTATATAGTAGGGCCCATCGCGGTGCGCTGACTGTGGGGCTATATGCTCCGTGCAAATGGGAGTTGCGTTGGAAACTAAATCCCCTTATTCTTTAACATTTTGAAGATTTTACAAGTAAGATTTTCTATTGTAGCGCAACACATCCCAGGCCCCAATACTATTTTCATGAAAATAGCATTGTGCGCATTGTCTCGCGTTTATGAGTATTAGCCTTCCCACAACATCTGGAGGGTTAATGCATGGCGGCGCCTCTGGGGCTCAGAGGGTTGATCAGGATGATCCATACGCGGCGGTTTACTGTCCCAGCGGGCCGCGGCATTCATCGCATTCCGTAAGCTGACATGCGGCTTATCGCTATGTCAAATATATAGTTTCTTCCCCACCGCGGCCGTACCTGACGCTGTAATCTCGCGAGCACCGCGACGCGCGTCGCCTTGCGTCCCCTGACAATTCTGCGACTTCGCGGTTGTCAGTACACTGACAACCGCGAAGTCGCAGAATTACAAACCCGAGCGGGAGGTGTCAGCTATCCCCCGCTCATTTGCATCGCTAATGAGGTGCTGGTTTTGGTGCCGGTGATTGGGGTTTGGTTAATGACGGCGATTAGGGCCAAGGGAGAACCGCAAGTGACAGATTATGAGGTCTTCATATCTTGGTATACTGCTTTGCAAAGCCAAAAGGCAGTATCTGCTCACTTGTAAAGTAAGCAGCTACTGCCTTTTCGGTTTGCACGGCAGTATAGTTCCGAGTGTCATAAACTTTTTTATGTCCTCACTTTTTCCCAGCGTTTTCAACATACACAAGTGACATGTACAGTAAACCCACCCGAGAGGATCCCCATTCTATAAAACATGTCTATAGCTTAAAGGGATATACACTCGGTAGCCCGATCTGTCGGTCCGATAATTTACAAGTGTAAGTTGCAGTAACTGCTTACTTTCTATGTAAACAGTTACTGTCCTTGGCCTTGCAAACAACATAAATGTAGAACTCAGTCTTACCAAGAACGTTCTTGGTCTTACCAAAGAACATAATATTTTCCTTGGTCTTACTAAGAACCTACCATATTACTTGGTCCTACTATACATAATTATAATCTAATGGGGAAAGCTGACCATGTTGACGCTCGCTATATGTAAATAACATCGCCATATATACATCACATTAAAATAAAGACCACAGTAATATGTTACCCCTTTTAAAATAATTTAGTATGAGCATAATTTTTTTTTTAAATAAAAATAAAATCTAGGTTCACAAAAATATTGCTATATACCAGTATGTCTAATTGACACTACTTTTCTGTAAGCTACGGTGGTACAGTTTATTCCGGGTATAGTATATATACCCGGAAAAAAACTGTACAACCTTAGTTAATATATTATATCAGGATTTCTTGGATATAATTAACGGTGTATACAGCAGGGTTAAGTGTGCCATCATCTCGGGCTTGCCAACACGGGACCTTACGCCAATGTCGATTTAACGTTGGACCTGCGTCGCAGCGTTGAGTGTGTGCCGAGAGGCAGGGATTGCGGTTGATATGGAGAAGATAAGATTGGGAGAATGATCTCTTTGATCACGAGGTCATCAGGGCCTGATATAGGGTGTCCATGACAACACCTCACCATCTCCTGACACATCCACACTTGTGGTACTGAACGGTCCGGTACATTCAAGTACAAGTACATTCAAGTACATTCAAAGTAGCACATTAAGTACCACCTTTTAAAATTGTTAAAGATAAAATGTGACATCAAGCAGCACTATTTGAAAACAGTTGATCTCCATTTTGTCAAATCTGAATAATTTTCACTCACTTGAAGTTGTGGATCGCGTCAGCGAGACACAACTTAAAGTGGGTGAAAATTCAAATTGAATAATTTGGCGGGTAAAGCGTTAAAGTATACAATATTTATAGTTTAAATTATGCTCAAGACATATTTTTGCATTAGAGTACAACTTCAAATGCATTTACCAATACCCGAACGCAACCCAAAAATATATCAAATGTTTAATATAAAATAAAAATTGTATCCCAAAATTTCCACATTTTTTTGAGCCATGGGGATGGGTTTGTAGCTGAAAATCTGGACTGCAAAGCTAAAATGCAGTAACTTGAGAAACCTTAATGGCTCTCTTCATCTCAATGGCGTTGCTCAGCATAGTATACATCTTTCAAATAACGACCCAGGGTCCGTATTCTCGTACAAGTTACGATATATCGTAGGCTTCTGATTGGTCGAGATGGCCATCTCGACCAATCAGAAGCCTACGATATATCGTAACTTGTACGAGAATACGGACCCAGGTGTAAATCCCATGATAAGATCACGCGTTATATTGCTTCAATTTGTTGACCGCGAACTGATTACGAGGACTGGCTATAGATCACTCCACACATTTTGCACTTCTCATCCCGAAAAGCCTACCTTGTTAATTCTTGTGCTGTTTTCATTCATTAAAAAAATTCCCACTTTTTTCCCACAGTTTAGACGTTAATTCTAACCGTGCTTAAAACAAGTAAGTGTGTGTTTCTATTAGACCTTGTGTAAACAAGTATTAAAGTGCATTGTATATTAATTCTTTCAGTGCGGGGATCGTCTTTATACGTCAGAATCTGACGTCTGTAGACGTCAGATTCTGACGTATAAAGACGATCCCCGGCTCTCCCGCACTGAAAGAATTACCAAAAAATTTAATGGTCGTAGACCAATAACCATGATAACACAGGTATTCAAATGAAGCAGCAAGAGGTGAATAAGACATTTCTGATTATTTTAAATTGAAAAAACCCCTTGGTCTCCATGCTTTGTAGAAATTTATTCTTGCGTTATAAGGGTTATTTATCTCACACTAATATGCTGTGATTTTATTTTCACAAAATTTAAGTAATGTTCAATCACTTGAAATTGTGGATCGCGGTAGCGAGACACAATTTCAAGCGATTGAAAAATTAAATTAAATATCTCAGTGTTTAAAGGATTAATTATATTTTCTCGGGGATTATCTCATATGGATCGGTGTGACTTTGATAAAGGATCTGATGCGATCCGTGAGAATATTTCACATACGAGGTCATAAAGGCATTCACCAAGCTACATCCCATAAATTACATGCTGTAAAATAACAACACTGAATTGGGTTTTACTGCTGAATAGATGACGTATTATGAAGATAACACATTTAAAAAATAAGATAAGTACAAATTGTAAACATGAAATATTACTTGATCAGCCAATCATATAATTACGAATGCATAGGATGACTACATTTTAAGAGACAGATAGCTAAATCGCAGTATTTTCATTATAATATCTACATTATATAAACAAGAACATTTCATAATTATCACATATTAAATTATATATCGTCTTTAATATAAATACAAGGAGCAACACGATGGAAAATGTAGTTTAAATGTCCCGATATAGAATAAAGATATTATTAATTATTTATTTAGAAAGACAAAAATATGCACCAAAACCGGCAGCGGTTTTTTAATACAAATCAGCGGCGTGATATAATATAATAATTTATCAATATAGGTGTATTTAGTTCACAAAGCTGTATGTATATACTAGTATCATGTATATAGTGATAAGGCAGGTATTGTGATTGTATGTGGCACCGTTGGTTGAATTTTTCCCCATCCCTTGGGTATGTGCGCAGTGGAGACGTCGGAACAACATTGGTACAGCGCTAGTGAAAAGTTGAGCGACATAAAACACCAAGCGCCCCAAAAGCTGAAAACATTGTTTAAATGTTGGGTAAAGGTCTGAGATATTGACCCAACGTTGAGCAAACAATCCACCAACGTTTCCGCTGCAACACCTGTCACTGTCATTGCCGTCAGCATCTGTACAGAAAACACAAATCAACATTGGTTTAATGTTGGGCCATCGTTTATGACTTCGGCCCAACATTAAACCAAGGATACTAGTATCCTTGATTAAACCAGCGTAGATTTGATATATCGTGTTTGCTAGGGTGACCTATGATCATTCCTGCCAACAGACACGAGACATTGAACCAATGTTGGCCCACCGTCTGCGACGTTCACCCAACATTGGTTCCCCGTTTAGTGTCCTTTAAAGGGATCACCCACTAAACACAAAACATACGTATAACATTTGTACAACGTCGGCCCAGCGTCTTCGACGTTGGTTCGACATTGTACAAATGTTATACAAATGATTTGTGTTTGTTGTGAGGTGCTTGCTGTACGGATCTTCCCCCGTATAACTTGTCCTGTACTCATAAAGTTTATACTGTTAATATTATTATGGACGTTCAGTATATTGTGCTCGGTTTTTAGACTTAGGCCTAGCATCAGACCCTCTGTATTCTCACTGCGATTTCTGGAAAACACATTACTGGCGTCAAACGTTCATTTCTTTCGCCTCATACTAAAATATGTCGTTCGTTTATTAGTCTCGTCACTTTGACAATAATTATTTGAAGTTGCCGCATGCACTCGTTTTCTGTGGCTAATCTGGAAAATTGATTTTCCCGCCGAAAAAGTTTACGGCGCCATCAATGCCCGCGCAAATCTGAAGTTCGTCGAGGGGGGTAAATCCGCTTTTCAGATCAGTGTGAAAACAGACGAGGGGATTGACAAGGGGGCAATGAAATAAATAAAAATGGGAAGGGGCGAGGCCGCCGGTTTGTTTGGGAAGAAGCCGCCTCGCGGAAACCTGACTCGCCTCTCATGTATAGGCAGCTGTGGCGCGCAAAGCCAAAAAGGCAGTAGCTGCTCACTTGTAAAGTAAGTAGTTACTGCCTTTTGGCTTTGCACGGCAGCTGTCTTCTGGATAAATACTCGATGAATTTCCCACAAGGCACCTGTGAATCTCGAACGTCCGCTGCGCATTTTGACAGATGCCGCGTCAACATGGCATGAATATATCGAATGACTTTTACACGTGGCGCGCGCAAGCGGGACGGAAGTTATGGGCTGTGCACGAAATTCGAATGGGAATGTCGCATCTGGATTTCTTGCTCTTTTTCTGGCTGTGATACAGTGTATTAGTTTTTATGCAAGAATTATTGGGTAGCTCAGGTGATCTTATGTCTCATTGTTTTATGGTGCATTATGCATTTGCAGATTAAATAATCCAAGGAAAATTTCGAGAAAAGTTTTTATAAACTATTGAACTTCACGAGCAATATCCCGTACTTATTATCCGCTACAACGCTGACATATTTCCACATCAACCTTTTTTTCAATTTTAAATCATCATGATATGTTTCAGTTAGCTATTTCCGCTTCATTTTAGACGTCAGAATCTGACGTCTTTAGACTTCAGATTCCAACGTTTAATGTAATCCAATTCTAAAGTCGGATCCCGCGCTCAAAGGGTTAAATGTAAAGTTGGACACATAAAATATAATATATACCTCGTTCCATCTTTTCTACAGCAAGGCTTGAATCCGCCAGGGCTCGCGGAGTCAAGCCTTGCTGTAGAAAAGATGACCTCGTATATGTACCCAGTGTGATATAATTATAGTAACACTAGAACAACCAGTGTAATATATAGTAACACTAGAACAACCGCCATATAATTCCCTGGGCTATATTGTTGTGGTAAACGTAGTTTAAATGAACATTGATTATTGTAATTGAATTATACTCGTACTTGAATTCTATATGGCAAATCATGATGAAAAAAAGATTATCACAAATCAATTGTACAGAAATGCTGCAAACTAGATTGTTGCTTCTGTTTGTATTAGACGATAAACAGAAAAATGGGTCATTATCCCCATATAGTTTTAGAAAAGCCTTTTATCGTAATATACACGTTTTTTTCAGTTATCTCCACTGGTCTGTCGCCTGTTCGTTTATCCTCGCAGGCCGGTGGGATGTTTTTCTTGGTGTGCCCGGAGACAATCGTCCCGTCTCGCGTGAAATCGAGAAGGCTACTGTTTTATATGTACCCCAATTGTCCTCAAAATTCCCGACGTATAGGCCTACTTGTTTTTTACTTGACTGGGGATATATCTGTGTCTTGTTTGATGTCAAGAAACCTTACGTAAATTGGGAAAAATATTGCAGACAGTTTCCCACGCATTTTTAAAGTAGTTTTCCCTTTTATAAAAATGAACTCAACATTGGGTCAAGTCCCGTGTTTGCTGAGCTTTACACTGACAAAGTTGTATTAAAGGTGATCTATCACCCCTTATATTGTATGAATAATTTTGAGACAAATAAATCAAAGTTGCCACACGATGGGGCACAAGTGTTTCCTTATATGGGATGATTGGCTATCATGTGACCCTCTGAGAGGGTCACATGATAGCCAATCACCCCATATAAGGACATAATTATTCATACCATATAAGGGGTGATAGATCATCTTTAAGCTAAGCACATCTTGCCGCAGCCGGTCTGACAGTCAGACCACTAGTCTGCCGGCAGCGGACAACTTGATAGATAAAGATGGCTAAGCACGACTATAATCGTTTGTAATTCTTTTTTATTAGCCGATGAAATCACGGCTAGTGGCAATTAAATATGTGTTTAACCCGTTGAAGCCTGAAAAAAATATGGTGTTAACATTAAAACAGTTCCAGGAAAATTGTTGTTCGAAAATCCCTAGGTGTGGGAAATTAAGTCATTCTTCAGAGATACACAATGATGCTTTGATGCATCGTGTGGGTGTGAAGGGCTGAACATCAAGATTTGCAAATATGAGTAATTTTCAACCACTTGAAGTACTGCGACCCAAAGCTATACCCCTTTTGGATCCACAATACTAGGTGATGTGAAAACACCGCAAGTAAATTTGATAACGTGAATATTAACAGCCGTCTATTTAAGCTTGGTGTTTATATATTTTAATTAAACTGCAGGTCAAGATCAGACATGAGCGGATCCATTATTTCGTTTAAAAAAGGAGGGGGTCTAATAGAAATTTGGCTGGCCACCCGCCGACAAGATATAAATGTATGCATGTGTCAAGCCTTGGGTTTCTCAACTAATTAAAGGGGGTTTGAGGCACGACCTTAATATATTATGAGTGCCAATTACATATGTTTCGGCAATTTTTATCGATATTTGGGCAATGTAGTTTTTTTGAAAGAGGGATAGGACCCCTCTGACCCCGCTCTGGATCCGCCACTGTTTAACCCCTGCTTCTTAAGATTTTCAATTACAAAAACATAATTTCAGTGAAAAAAATTGGATAAGCCCATCGTGTTTGCTGGGGCACTAGGACGCTTTATCTTTTTCTAAGTAGGCGTTAGTAAGATGACAGAGAGAAGCTGCTGCTGCTGATCCAAGCGAAACATTGACCCAATGTTGTTTTAATGTTGGATCGCCGTCTTCGACATTGGCTGAACGCTTCGTGTTTTCTGGAGAGTGATTGAGCTGTCAACTGTCACAGGATGAACAGTGGCTGGGTGCTGATCCGGAGCGGGGGGTGGGATGACAGTACCCAGAACAGCCACCAAGTCATCACCGTACCATCCAGTACCGGCACCCCCTCCCAAGTTATATCCCCCTAATTGTTTGCTTACTCAATATTATATTCCCCTGTGTTCTCTCTGTTTTTACAGGTGGCCGAGTGTGGGGACACCTGGTGATTATTCAGGGTACTACCGCTGAGCAGTTCTGGGCGGTGCTCTCCCACCCCACGCCCGCGGGGGTGCAGCAGCTGCTGGGAACAGCCGAGGTTGTCAACGCGACGAGAGCAAGGCATGCTGGGAGAGAGTACTTGCATCCAGGGATGTTGCACTCTGAAGGGAGTACTCGTACCACTCAATGTGGTATGTTC
Source organism: Flabesymbios commensalis (assembly GCA_964017125.1). Lineage (NCBI taxonomy): Eukaryota > Metazoa > Annelida > Polychaeta > Terebellida > Flabelligeridae > Flabesymbios > Flabesymbios commensalis. The sequence goes on along the minus strand of OZ024910.1, from coordinate 40,284,168 downwards.
TATTGATGAAGGCAGTACCCCCTACATGGATTGAAATGCTACTCAAGAGATGACTTGTGTGAAACAGTTTGCCCTATCTTTTAGGGTTCTTATTGGTCGAGATCCCGATCTCGACCAATAAGAACTTGAAAATGTAAGTTAACCTGCAGGTGGAGCTCTATGGGGAAAATCGCCCCTTGGTTGCCCGTCAAGCGAGTGACAGGTGGTAGACATGCAGTACTAGGCATGCGAACACTGGGACAGCTCATGAAAAAACGCGACGGAGAATACAAGTGATTGACATTATGGTGTGTATTTTATACCAGAAACAATACGCTGCACACGCCTAGGGAAGAGGTCACTTGGGTATGGATAATTTACCATCGCGAAAAAATACTGCTAGCTCTCACAATAGGCCTAGAGCTAACTCTACTACCTCTTAAGTTACACTTTAAACCGTCCTATTAGAGTTTTCGTGCATGTAGGCCCTAATAGGATTTTGGAAATGTTCTACATCCATTAAAGACACGGACAATTAATGACTTTCTCATTGCTTCTAAGCACTGATTGTTTCTACACACAGTGTATACCCTACATTGACATTACCAGTAATGCATACATTACAAAGGGATAATCCTGTTAATTCAAATACTAGATATGCCTATATTATACGTGGTTGAACTAAATAATGTATCAGGTATCACTAAAACATACATGTATGCTGCCTTTAACTTAGTCAGCCAGATTATTATGCACATATATTTCTGTCCGACACACTCATCCGTTTAACATCCGTCCAGCATCCGTCCGACATCAACGCGATTTTTTGATATACCAAGAACTTTCAACTCAACTGTACAAAGCTCTTGAATTTACATTATTATTCTGATCATTCAAAGAGGATACGCTGCTCAAATGTGCTTGATCGTCTTGATAATGGCTCACATGCTGGCCACTGATCCGGCCCTGAATCAGCGTTGCATCCTGCAGGCCGGATTAGCGTAACATTCAGGATTCAGGATTGCCAGGTATGATTTCGGTGGACCAGGATAACAAGATTCAGAGTCACCGAAAACGAGCTAACGCCGGTTCTATGTTGGACCAACGTCTTTGATGTTGATCCAACATAGAACCGGCGTTTGTCATATCAGACATTGCCGTCTGGATCACTGCGCTATGAGCCTATCCAGAACTTGATTCAGGATATGGCTTTCTCTCTCGCGGCTACATAAGACATCTCATAGACACACACCATCTGCACACGACTTCACACCAGGCACATGTTCCTCATTTGTTAAATCTGTCTCTGGGCAACCCAGCAAACACAAGATGTTGAGCCAATGTTGGTGTAATGTTTGTCTAGCGTCCAAGACAGTGGGCCAACATTAAAGCAACATTGGTTCATCATCTTGTGCTTGCTGGCAATGGATTCAGTCCCATTTAGGGATATACCTCAAGGAGGTAACTAGTCTACAGTGTGCCTACGCAGTCAGTTGTAAAAATGTTATTCGTCGCAAATTTTGCTTTGTCATTGTTGTGAATGTGGTTTACACATGCATGCATGCTTTGGACGATCGTCCTCCTCTAATATGGGTATTTTTTATCTTTCGCGCAAGATGAGAATCAATTTGTTTTGTTATCGTTTTAAATAAAATAGATATATTGTCTCTTATCATGTTTATGATCATCTTCAACACTCTTATGTTGAAGGTGAAGAGTTAATGCGTTTCCGTCGATGTAATATCCGCTCGGCACAAAATGTTTTATCTGAGCTCATTCATTCATTCATTCATTCATTCATTCATTCATTCATTCATTCATTCATTCATTCATTCATTCATTCATTCATTCATTCATTCATTCATTCATTCATTCATTCATTCATTCATTCATTTATTCATTCATTCATTCATTCATTCATTTATTCATTCATTCATTCATTCATTCATTCATTCATTCATTCATTCATTCATTCATTCATTCATTCATTCATTCATTTATTCATTCATTCATTCATTCATCCATTCATTCATTCAGTCGTTCGTTCGTTCGTTCGTTCGTTCGTTCGTTCGTTCGTTCGTTCCTTCGGTCGTTCGTTCATTCATTCATTTATCCATTCATTCATTCATTCATTCATTCATTCATTCATTCATTCATTCATTCATTCATTCATTCATTCACTTATTCATTCATTTATTCATTCATTCATTCATTAATTCATTCATTCATTCATTCATTCATTCATTCATTCATTCATTCATTCATTCATTCAAATAATCAAGCAATCAACCATTTATTATTACATCAGGTATTTAGGCTGCGAGTGGGCCCTTCTTGTGGTGTCTATTGGTCGACGATGTGAAGTAGGGGGACATTGAGAAGCTCACAGCCAAAATAAGACGTTGGCCCAGTGTTGGCCTAAGGTTGGGCCAGCGTAGAAGACAATGGCCCAACATTAACACAGCGTTCGGCCAACATCTCATGTTTGCTTGGTATGTGACTACTTGTTTAGACACAGCGCTCACACTACGTGCGCCAGACACGCTTAATATGCCAACCTCTGACCTGACCTAACTCAACAAGTATCCAGGTCAACAGCCCATTGAGAGAGGCTAAGCAAACCTGCGCGAATCCAGATAATGTTTATTGCATTTTTTACTAGTGATCTTATCAATTTTATAGGATTATTTACTCTTTTTTTTGCGTTCACCTGTACTTCTGTTGATGTTGAATCATAGGCTGACCCTAGCATTATGTATTCAGCCTTTGAACATGTTGAATGTCAAATTCGGATATTCCTTTAACCCTTTAACCGCCGGTGTCGCATATATTCGGGTTTTAATATCTTGTTAGCACATTTGGTTCTACACCCTTTAAACATGTTAAAGATAAAATATGCCATCAATCAGCAATATTTGAAAACAGTTGACCTCCATTTTGTCAAATCTGAATAATTTTCACTCACTTGAAGTTGTGGATCGCGTCAGCGAGACACAACTTCAAGTGGGTGAAAATTCAGATTGAATAACTTGGCGGTTAAAGGGTTAACCCTGAGCTACGAGTTCGTCTGATAAGCCGATCAAATCACTGCTATTGGGAAAGAAATGAGTGTTTCGACATCGAAATTTTTGTTCTCAAATTAAACAAATAAAATGAATAATTTTTATTCACTTGAGGTTGTGGACCGCAGTAGCCAAATTCTAGTGGGCGAAAATTTGAATGAGATACCTTGCCTTTAATTAGATCCACCTCTGTAGTTTGTAGCACTATGTGCACAACATGGTGTATTTTGAATAAATGTTTGTTCAAGTAGTACGCAAATATTATTTTAAATACACTTTATGCGAAAAATCGCGGTTTTGCACCTGCCTAAAATTCACTCGGCAACTAAACGGTGGAACGTATAGCTACCAGCGCAGGCGGTGCATCAAGTGGCCACTTGAGGCCAGATTAAAAAGTTTGAGTCAACCTTCCGGGGCGGATTGGGAGGTGCGAGCGTGCCGGGTCCCGCTCTTTACGATCCTGACGGCGCACCTGTGTCGAGATCCGCGGGGGGGGGGGGTGCGTAATGGAGTGGGTCGTACCATTCTGCAATGTCAAAAGGCGGTAACTGCTTACTTTTCAAGTACGCAGTTACCGCCTTTTATCTTTACACCTCTCAGCCATCAAACGGCGGGCGCACCTGCACACACCACCCATGGCCTCTTCATCACGACGCACTGATAACAACGCCAATCAAAGCGACGGACTCTGGTCCGATGCTGGCATGACGGCGAGGAAGTCGACCCAGCATTGCACCAATGTTCCTGCTCAGGGCGCAACACTGTTTATATCCTGTGACAGAAAGATGGTTTAAAATGTATATTTTCAAATATTTCTCGGTTACAAACTGTGGGCTGTGTCTTAAAATTTCTGACGTCAAAATCCAGTTTATCTCCCACGTCATGGTTTTGGTTTGTAACAATTTAGATGTATTGCATGGGACTCATGTGAAAGTTAATTCAAAATATACTACTCTAGCACGATAAGGGTTTAACCACATTAACTTGGCTATTAATCGAGTTTTAAATCATAAATATAGAGTATTAATAGCTATATGTTCGGATACTTGATTGATTTGGACGTATATCTGAATTATCGATGGAGAATTATTGTCTATATTTCAATCACATTATTTTTTTTACAAGTAGAATGCACGGGGCTGAATGTTTTTCTATCGGTGTATACTATTCAAAGGTTGTTGCCTCATGAAAATTACTTCGTTTTTTTTGTGTTGCTCATATACTTTATTGGTCAGGATTTATAATGCATATTATAACTTGCATCAAATTGAATTATTGTCTTCTAAACTTGAATTATTGTCTTCTAAAGTTGTCCTAAGATGTGATCACAGACTGGTCAAATTCGCGAGATGCTACTTATTTTACAGCATATAAGCAAATACTACACCGAAGACTCGTTGCCTAAAGAGTCATCGCCTCAGTCTGAATGGAGGGTGGGAGGTTTATCTATCTATAAACACTCTAAACAGTGTGAACGGCATGAACACTTTGAACAGGAAATAATAATAGTATTGTTCGCCAACCACATTTCTCAATGAACCAGAGGTCTTCCACAACTACAGCAAACCGGTGCCTTCTAAGAACGCAAGAACGGCGTGCAGGAATTGTCAAATCATATAAAATCATACCTACTTAAATCTTTCAGTGCGAGGATCGACCTTAGACGTCTATAGACGTCAGTTTCTGACGTCTAATGTAGATCCCCGCACTGAAAGAGTACACTATTTATAATGGCCGTAAGCCCGTGACATAGATATTCAAATAAAGCAGAAAGTGCCATGTAAGACCTTAATGTTATCATGACTTCAAATTGAGAAAAACCTTTGAACTTTTGGTTTGAATACAAATATTTCAGCGGTTTTAGGGTTAACTTAAGAATCACGCACTGTCAATAGCCATATTCAGCATTTTAATTTCTCTTTCAAATAATCAAAATTGAAGGTGAAATTACCATTAAATTTGCTCGATTTGCATTTTTTGATCCCAATTTCACAAATGTAAGTACTTTTTACCTATTCGAAGTAGTGGGTCGCGGTAGCGACGCACAACTTCAAATAGGTGAAGAATGAATCGCATTTACTTACACTTTAACCAGATTTCTGCATACATAGCCACTATGTTTCATTTTAAAATGTAGTAGTGACGATACACTCAATATTTATATCTTTGTTGAAATGTAGTTTTGATATACTATGTGGATAAAGCATACATATTATGATCCGGCAGATCAATGCTTATTTTAGTTAGCACCATCTTGCAAGTAAATATTAATTCAAAGGTTTAACTGCTGACGTTGATCTAACATTGAGCCCAGCTTGGGTTATTTGCCAGTGTCATTGTCACAATCTGATAACATGCTATCGTCTCACACCTTGCCCTGTCAAATCTCAGCAATTGGGTTTACAAACTACCTTCAATATCAGCAATGTCAACAACCCTACAGGTGTCAGATACTTAATTATTTGTGTCATGTACTGGAATATGTAAGTCGGACAATCACCAACAAAAAGACATTGTTTTTCTATGTATCAGAAAAAACCCCAGAATATTTCTTTCTATAAATAATCAGACATACACATATGTTTTTTACTGATGACATCTTGTATGTACAGTTTGAACTTCACCGAAAGTTTATTATTAAGTTTGTATGCTGTGTTTTATGCATCAAACATCACGGTGCTCTAATTCAACTAAATTATGTACAATGAAATAGAATTTTTAATCTGCACGTGGCAGTTTTCTTCCAGCAAAATATAGTTTAATTGACAATGTGTATTAGCATCATCCTGGTAATATTGTATGTGATACCATCAATGATTTTAGTACATTTTGAAAGTCATTTTCAAGTTGGACAAGAAAATTATGTATAGTAAGTAGTAGTCGCTCACAGGTTTATATGAAAGTTATATAAATATGTTAAACTATTTATTAAATATTGTTTTTATAAAAAAAAATTGAGATATATTTCAGAAATTTTTAAACTTTTGTACCAAACGAGTTATCAAACCTAGCACGACCATGGCTCAATGTCGGCTCGATATCAGCCCATAAGGTGCGCCCAGCTAACACGAAGCATCGACCCAGTGTTGGGGTAACATTGGGCAATTGTCTTTGATGTTGGCCCACTGTTACCCTAACACTGGGTCAATGTTTCGTGCTAGCGGATGGCCCAACGCTGGACGAAGCAGTCGTCAGACTTCATACAGTGATGTCGGCAGGCCGGCACCTCGTATCATCTGCCGACCCGCTATCTCGCCCTGTCGTCATCTTGTCACCCCCTGATTGACCGATGATCCGCATTGTCCGTCATAAACCAGAGCTCAGTTCCCACGCTGCACGACCCCCGAGGCATTTCGCACCCGGGGATTAAAGGGACTTGTTTTCCACTTTGCAAAGTTGCAAATAAGTCCCTTGAATTCCTAGGTGTCGATTTGTGAGCTGGATGTACATGTCCATTGTGCATGGTCATTATAGTGCAAGTATAAATTTCAAACTGATTTCCCAGTAAACACAACACATTTGTATAGCATTTGTACAATGTTTGTATTATGTAGTTACACCGTAAAATATTTTAAGTAAAAGTGGTTACGTCGTCCGTCCCAAGCCGTTTATGTTTGACCATAACAATAACATTGGCATGGCAAGGCGCCCGACCTCTCATGGGGGATTCGAATACACTGTTTGCGTATTATCAGATTATGCACAACAACATTTCCTTCGTGCCAGCAGCACGCTTTCAATCACCCGTCTGTGAATTTCACTGTATTAAACCGTAAAATTACTCAATATCCATCTAAAAGGAATAGGGCTTAGAACTAGGAAGTATGTACTAAAATTATTACAGCCTATATTTATCTCGAATGTTATGGACAAAATAATATATAGGCATACTTTTCTGACTGAAGCTTCTATCGTGCCTCTTCACTAATCGTGTTATAGTGCCTCAATAATCGTCGCCTTTCACTTTGATGTGTTTTTTATTAAAGTCGGCACCAATAAAAATGCCGTCGAGTAGGCTCCAAACCAAGTGAGCGATAATGCAGGATATTTAGCCAAGAAAAAGCGAGACATTTATCCAGTGCTGGTTTAATGTTGGCCCACCGTCCACGACGGTGGCCCAACATTAAACCAGCACTGGATAAACGTCTCGCATTTCTGGGAATCGGTCCTGCAGTGCCCACCAGGACAGATTTATGAGTTTTAACGGACTCTTGTATATGTTATCTATACTAGCTACATATCACTGATTTATATATGTGTTCACAGAATTATTGCAGATTTATGTGTTTCTCTATTTTGCTGTGCAAAGGCAAAAATTAGAATATACTTACTTGTAAAGTAAACAGATACTACCTTTTGATCTTGCATGGCAGTGTTGAGTTGCGTTTGATATTAGTCACGAAATAACGCTGTAATAGAGTGAGAAAAGCTCGATAAAATGCTACATTGCATTTTACTCTTTTATACTGAGATTAATTAAATCTACGTCTTCCAGATAAATGATGAGAGTCATATTGTAACTTGTTTATTATCAAGTTGTTACCAAGTTAAACAATTGTTAAAATATGAGAGTATTCTGCGCCTGATAATGTACACTCAAATAATTCATGTGCATACATTTCGATGACCGGATCCCCATGTTCAAATATAGAGTATATCCCACTATACACTGCTTAGATCGTGATGCATGTGCAATTTTTTAATGTATATTATTCAACATGTCCACACCCACGCTGATATGATTCTATGGTGCTATTATTATATACATGTACAGAAAATCTAGACAAAGTAGTTATTATTGACATCAAACAGGGCTCTGGTGTCAAGTTTGTGTGCCTGTGCATATTGTTCTGTCAAAGTGAAAGACAGGTCAACAAATCCTGGCAGAGCCAATTTCATGTCTGGTTAATAAAATATGCATATCACCAATGATTTTTTGTTCATTACCATGACGACAGTGACAAACAGCTTGTATTACACGCATGTAGACATACATTGGGTCGATGTTGTGCCAATGTCACTGACGTTGGCACAACATTGGTTCAATTTTGGTTGCTGCTGCTCTTACTTCGCAGATTTTGCTCTCAGAACAGGCGTGCGCTATCAAATAACAATAGGAGATGGATTGATAGCAAGTGCTGTGAGGATTTGGTTGGCCCTCCATCTTATGTCGCTTTCTTCCTCATGTCCGTTTTTTTTGTTTTCGAGTTAATCGCACACTCATGTTCCGTGGAAAACTGCAATATTTTTGCCTTATAATAAAGGCACAGACCATTCAGTTAGCTCTACCCCTTTAATTCACGCGGCTCTTTTTGGGTGCATTTTTTCCCGTTGTAACACCAAAGAGCATATAATATATAAGCTCTCTTATATTACAGCGGGGAAATTTGAAAAATGATTATTATTTATGGGCCCTTATAATGTTAGTATTAGCAAAAGGCTTATATATTAGGCTCTTTGGTAATTCTAACATGGGCCCATACAAATATTTTTTATATTTTAAAACAGTTTCAAGTATGACGATTGAGGTGTCCATTGATAACAATTCGCTCGGGAATTTATATTCTGAATTCTTGGTTTGCTATGGAGCATAATAGGTCATAATGCTTTGGCCATGATTAGATTTCTGGCATGTTATCGAAGTTCAATAGTGTCAATCAGGCTTTGCACTGTCAATGCGAGTTTTGGTTTTGGCGTGGGCGAGTAGTGATGGCATGAGTCCCCTTATAAAGTGTCCCGTACAGCTGAAATGTCCAATATGTGCGGTTTTTTTTAAATTAAATTAAGCGATAAGTATTGAATTAAAATTTTGCTGACTGAAGCTGTATCTCGCTACCGCGGCCCACAATTTGAAATTAGTACAAATGACTGATAACTACTATTCTCATTCGAATTCTCTAGTTTGTATACCCCCCCCAGAAAAAAATAAACGTGATTGTCCCTTTTAGGTTAATATTTGGAATTTTATTATAGTGATATTGCTACGAGCGTCGAATATTTCTCACCCTGGAAACTAGGATAATTACCCAGCTAACACGCTACATTGAACCAATGCTGGATTAATATTGGGCCAGCGTCGCAGACGATGGCCCAATATTAATCCAGCATAGGTACAGCGGCCCGTGTTTGCTTGTTATGTTGATATACATTCGCTTCCTATGCTGGTCATTTTCGTGCCCTCGACCTGGGAACTCCTTCAACTAATAAAATGGGTAAGAGACGTTGAACCAATGTTGGGTAATTGCTGGGCCACCGTCGCAGACGTAGGCCAACAATAACCCAACATTGTGTTAACGTCTCATGTTTGATGTCTACAGGATAAACGTACCCTCTATTAACTCATAGGTGAACTGAAATTAATTATTCCTCATGCGTACGTAAATTTAGATAAGGTAAGCGAGTGACAACTTTTACAGGATCCCGGCTTTAAAAAGTGATTCTCTTCGAGATTTAATTAAGACCCCTTATATTTAACATTTTCAATACAAATTTTACAGTAAAATTGTTTCTTTAAACATTCTCAAATAACGCTCATTTGAAGGTGAAATATTTGTATAATCATAATGAGAACAATCTATCAATTTTTAAATCATGAGGTTGAAGGCCGCTGTATCAAGATAAACTTCTTAACCCTTAGAGCACTGAGCTAAGAAATTTCAATTTTCAGCCACTCAAAGTTGTGTCTCGCTACCGCGATCCACAACTTCAAGTGACCGAAAACTTGTGTTATTTGTGAAATTTAAGTCCAAACATCTATCAGTGTTTCAAGATTGAAAGCATATTTTACTTTTGGCAACTGGTTATGCAGGTGCTAATAAAAACACAGAATGTCTACCGTAGTCGACATCAGTGTGCTAAGGGTTAAAGTAGTAAATTAATTTAATAACTGCTTAATTAATCTTTTTTTTTACCAAAAGAATGCCGTGATTATACAGTTATCCCTGATTCGCATCATCCCATTCATTCCATTATTATCCCTAGGACCTAAAGTGTAGCTTTGGCACGCTTTGCTTATGAACCCTCTGGGGATTAGGGATTCTCCAACCCCCTTCTCATCAGGAATCTTCAGGCCATGCCATCAAACGATCACGCCGGCCCAATGATGGCCCAACGTCGCAGACGTTGGGCCAGCATTGGGTCAGCGTTGGATCGCTGCATACCATGACGTCCTCTGTGTTTGTTTGTTTATGCTTCAGATGCTGACCAGATGGTGTGTCGGCACACTGCCCCAATTACCCACAACAAATAGGGATTTAATTAGACACTAAAATCCCCAGTGGTCACCTCAATCACTAAATCCAGCAAGTGGGGGGAATTTCAAGAACAAATAAAATACTTATTTGAAAAGCAATGTGCCAATTTGATATGTGGTGCTCAGCAAAGCCAAAGTGCATTACTTGAAAACTAAACAGTTATTGATAATTTGGCTTTGCACAGCAAATAATTGAAAGTCGAATTGATCAAGTTTATATGGGATACATGTTTATTAGCCAGAACCCACCAGAATACGGTGAAAAATAAAGATTTTAACCCTTTAACCGCCGGTGTCGCATATATTCGGGTTTTCATTTTTTATTAGCACGATAAGTACCACCTTTTAAGCATGTTAAAGATAAAATGTGACATCAATCAGCAATATTTGAAAACAGTTGACCTCAATTTTGTCAAATCTGAATAATTTTCACTCACTCGAAGTTGTGGATCGCGTCAGCGAGACACAACTTCAAGTGGGTGAAAATTCAGATTGAATAATTTGGCGGTTAAAGGGTTAAAAAAACTGTGGAGGACCAACTGGAAATTGTTAACTACTATCAAATAAAAAATGAGTCAATTATAATATAATACAGGCCTAATGTAATATAATAGCACGACATGATGTCATAATCATTTCTTTATAAAAATAAGTAAATATAGAAAAATAGATCAAAGTATCGCTATGATATGCAGTGCCCAGTAAACAAGATTCGATAAACCAATGCTGGCTTAATGTTGGGCCACCGTCGCAATATCGAAACAACATTAATTCAACGTGTTGTTATTCCTGATTATAACACTTTGATTTAGACGTTTATTGTAGATACCCTAGCAGAGAAAGGGTGTGTTTGATTTGCACGGCTCGTGACTTTAGCCACGGGGGTTTAGGGATGCGGGGTTTGATCCCGGTATGAAGCTCCCTGATCCGTGTTTAGAAGTTTACCCCGTCGGACAACAAGTCGGATCTGGAGATGGGGTGATTACGTTGATAACGACTCGGTAGGGGGCGTGATCCACACCCTAACTAGGGGCCCTTCCTCTGATGATCACCAGGGGGCGGCAGTGCACGCTTTCATCATTCGTAATGTCCACACCAGCGCCCAGCAAACACGAGACATTGAGCCATTGTTGGTTCAATGTTGGTCCAGCGTCGTAGAAGGATTAAAGGGGGTAAGTCGTCTCGCTTTAGTTCAGCTTAGTTGAGTGTAGAGACGACAATAATTATGATTTGAGCCTACGATTTTGAATGAATATTATAAAACACAATGTGCTGATAATGGACAGTATGAATTTTTTGATATTTCTATATTTTCATTTTACGTTTTTTTGTAAAAGCAGATGATCTTATTTAGGCCATGTAGCTCATATAGAACCTTTGCAAATTACACCCTTTATACTTAATCGGTGAGGTCGACATGTTTGATTGGCCTATGTATTAGTTCATGACCATTACCATGATTAAGGATATAAAAGATTAAAGACTAAGTTATGCACATCTATATATATTTTGCAGCGATTATGATTACTGCTTCTACAACAGCAGAGCACTCCAATTTGCGTCTCTCGTTCCCTCACCCTTCACGTGGAACGCCATAGATCATAACATTCCCGGCTGACACACGATGTTGACTCTATGGTTGCTTAACCCTTTAGCCGCCGGTGCCGCATATAATCGGGTTTTCATTATTTATTAGCACATTAAGTACCACCTTTTAAACATGTTAAAGATAAAATGTGACGTCAATCAGCCATATTTGAAAATAGTTGACCTCCATTTTGTCAAATCTGAATAATTTTCAGTCACTTGAAGTTGTGGATCGCGTCAGCGAGACACAACTTCAAGTGGGTGAAAATTCAAATTGAATAATTTGGCGGTTAAAGGGTTAACCCTTACAACGCTGAAATATTATTGTATAAATCATGGAAACCAAAGTTTTTTTTCATTTTGAAATCATCATACATGTCTTATTTAGCTCTTTCCGCTTCATTTTAATACCCATGTTAATTATGGGTCTACGGTCATTAGAAATATTTTAATTCTTTCAGTGCGGAGACCGTCTTTATACGTCAGAATTTGACGTCTACAGACGTCAGGTTCAGGCGTATCAAGACGGTCCCCGCACTGAAAGGGTTATTGCTGGTTCAACATAGCGAACATAGGTTTGTCGTCCCTGATTTAGTGGGAGAGCACTGTAGAGCAGTTGTGCACATTTACACAGTGCATCACCCATGTCTTCACAGTCCACGTGCCGCGTGCAAACATGGCTGTGATTGGTGACCAAGGAGCTTGTATAAAACCTCCTTGTTGGTAACCCCACAATGGGTGGAATGCTCAATTTTATTGAACCTTATCCTAACTTTTCGCGCAAAAATCTACTTAAAAATGTTTTAGCAAAAAATATGTATTTCCTCAATTCTTATAACAAGTATAAGATATTATGGCCTTCGTTATTTGTCTGGCTGTTACAAGGCAATTCACAATAAAACTATTAAGAAATTATGTGCTGATAAGTTAATTCAAATTCTTACGCGAGCAGTATATTTTTTATGTAATCAACCTATTAATTTGTTTGATTTATTCCAACTTTTTTCATTTCTTTTAAATAACGTGAATTCTCAGTTAGGACTACGGAAAACGTTTGATTGTTCTTTTTCCCAACATTGCATTATTATAATGTCATTTTCTGAAAAAAATCGCCATTCACTGCTTTCGTGCAAGTGGGTCACATGAGTGACTTGTTTTCAATCGTTCTGAAGAACTGAATCTCACAATGTGGCTTTATAAAATATAATTATGTCAGGTACCTTCTTATTCAAGGTCGATAGGAGCCAGGATCCGGGTTCGATCCCAGCTGTATAGGGCCAAGCTTGTTAGTTTGACATCAACCATATTAAGAAAGAAAGTGGTCTGATTCATTCCATCATTACCCTTATTCTGTTAACACCTGCCACGAATTAGAACTGTTTATTATGAGATCCATTATATAGTGCGCCCTCTTATGTCTGCGTCTATAACTTACATTAGGGCAGCATTAGACATTCTGAAATCATTGTCAGACAAATAAACAAACACGCCTCCCCTGCTCCTCCCAGAGTCCCAGACGGGGAGCTTCTTAGTTCACAAGCGTGGCATGCGGATAAGATTGATGGGCACAGAAACCTGCCCCTGTATTGTGCAGGCCAACTAGCAAAAAATGGTTAGATTCTTGCTTGTTCCAAATTTATATCGATAGCGTAGGTGGGATTATAACATTAAAAGTGAAAAAATATTTTTTTTCAGTGGGCAGATTTTATTATCCTAATGAAATACTTCTATTTTATTAATTACAACTATTCCATCGTATATGAAGAATGCATGAGCTATTAACAGAATCAAGGTGTTCAACATGTTTTCAAGTATAAAGTTACTGGCGTGCAAAGCCGAATTGATGTAACTGCATACTTTAACTGAACAGTTACTGTCGTTCGATTTTGCAGAGGAGTTTAACGAAAGATAGGAGCATGAAGCCGGCAACATGTCCCACTGTTTATTAGTACTTTACCAAATGGGGATAATTATTACCCTATATCGTTAAACAATTATGGATTCCACAATTTACTGTGAATTCAGCACTCCAAGATATGCCTGTCCAACTCCAGATTTACCCTCGAATTTCCTCGTGCAGTACGATAAATGAAACGAGCGGCAACGATTTTTTTCGAAAACATTAACGAGGGCCGCTCAATAACGGCTTTGCAGCATCATGGCTGATCTAGTTTTGGAAGAATTATATATCTAAAATGGTGTGTGTGTGGGGGGGGGGGGGGAGGGGAGGGGGTTATTCGATAGTGAAGACTGAAGGTTTAAATTACAGTGTATTTTATGATCACATCAAATCTAGCGCGAGGGGATCAACTTTAGGCTTCAGAATCTGACGTTTAAAATCAATCCTCGCCCTGAAAGGGTGAACTTATAATGGACGTAGATCCATAACATAGGTATTCAAATGACGCGGACAGAGCTAACTAAGCCATTTATTATAATTTCAGATTGAAGAAAAACCCTTTGGTTTAAAAAAAAAGGTTAAGGTGCAGGCTTGTAGTCTGGTATCAAGTCTGAAGTCTCATTTATTTAGCCGACTTTACATATTGTTTATTCGTGTGCCATTTCAACTCCAAGGAGAGCATAATAGTCTCTTGCAGCCATTTCGATGAACTCATTATATTTCGTAAACATCGCCATATCTGTCCTAAAAGGTAATCCTTTACACTTGAGTCAGATGAAGCATGTGAGGGTGAAGTGCTTTGCCAAAAGACACAACAACGAAAAAATGTCCCATTGTCCCAATATTGAGAGGGGAGAGACATGGTATATGTCTGAAAACCTTCAACAAGCGGGGCTCGAAACAGCACGGCAGGCAGCGACATTGGCAAAGCTCCACGCTCTAACGATTGCGTCACGTCCCTCTCTTATTCAAAAATATTTCAGCGTTGTAAGGGATAAAGCACGATTAGAACCTATAGATACCAGCTCAATGATGTGGAATTCAGGACTATTGTTATGGAACTATTTTTTTTAGCATCTCCAACGATGTCCATCCTTGCTGCGAGATGGGATACCGTCTGGGTTTGATTGGTCGGCAACTAGAAACATTTTATTTTACGCTTGGCCTGATTTCATCACGTCCGGATCCCTACTCCATCCAGAGGAGTACTATAATACTTATTGCCTCCTGGTACAGCCTTACACCTGTACCCAGTCCTGCTACAGGATCACCCATCCCTGTCCCCTCCCTGTCACCTTCAATTAGCCTCAGGGCTAGAAGATACCCGCCGAAACAAAACACAATACGACATTGGCGCAATGCGTAAGCATATATCATGCTATTCGGTAGGGTATTAAATGTAAATAAACCTTTTATTTTAGGATTCGCCATTAAATACCAACTTTGGCCCAATGTCGGTCCACCATGCAGTCAAAAATGCACATATCATGGTAATAGAGCATAAATTATAAGTAAATGTACCGGTATATACACTGCATTATCAGCCAATTTAATATTTTAATGCTGGTCACTAGCCCTGTTCATTTATGTGGCATTTCAACTCCCCTGAGAGCCCTGCGACCATTTTGGCGCTTGGAATATTGTAAAGTAAACTTTACATTATGGTAGACATTACCAACTCTGTTCTACCAGCTATTCACTTACCACTAAGTCAAGTGAAGCACGTGAGGGTGAAGTTCCTTGCCCATAAACGCCACATCTTAAAAAATAGTCCTCTCTAATCAGATTAACGTTTTTTTTTTTTTAATATTTTTTGTTTAGATTGATGTATGCGAATAGTTTTTTGATGTGCAATTGTTTTATTACATGCGTGTGTGTATACAGTGCTCAAAATTGTTCAAATAAATAGAGTTTGTCACGAGCTTTAGATGTCGAGTGAACGAGCGAGGGCGGGTGAATGAATACGTGAAGAAAAAAGCGAATAAACGAAGAGGAGATATACACTCTTGATCTTACAATAGTCCGTCCACGGAGTCAACATAATTCTACTTTCCTTGGTCTGACCAAAGAGCTTACATAGTATGTACGCTCTTTGGTCTGGCTTTGTTTCGTGGAATCTTTTGAACTTGTATCCGGTTTGACGTTCTGCCGTGCAAAATCAAAATGCAGTATCAGCTTACTTTACAAGTAAGCAGATACTGCCTTTTGGCTTTGCAGAGCAGTGTTCTGGTCATGCCGCGATAGAGGTTCACTACCTGCAGCATATTCTATACTAAATGATAAAGTACGAATGATAAAGTGAGAGTGGTGTGCTACTATTATTCTAAGTAATGAGTTTTCCTTCACTGTAGGTGGTTTCTAAAATAAAAATTAGTGTCGAATCATCACATGCAGCCCTTCTAATTTCAAGTTAGTCACAATACAAGTATACTACAAATCTACAATAATACTCCGGGAATTTTAGGTTTTGACATGGAAAAAAATAAAATGAAGCTGAAAATTTCAGGATGTGGTCAGAATGTCCACTTTTATTAATTATAAAATGTCCAGCGGAATACTTGTTTGACAAAATTCAAAATGACTACCAAGAGCCATGTTGAATTTGTAATTCATGAAGTATTTGATATATCTTAAAGTAATACCTCATTTTCACATGATTTTTAATATTAATAGCAATGTAGCTATGATCATCCTTATCATGTGTATGTAAAGTGACATTATACGATGAAGCAGATGCAATATAATTAATTGTCTCAATAGTAATATACATTATATATGTTTAGGAATGGTTCATTCCATGAAATATAATACACTGAATGTGTGCAATATCTATGCTTGATTTTAAACAAAAGATGGGCGTATGTCAAAATGAGTATTATAATAGTTGATTGTAACTCTATCTGCGACCAGGACCTGTTAAGTTATCAGCTATATATGTTAGGCTAACTCGATACTGGTTAAGATAGACTTAACTATCAGCTTAGCGTTTTAAAATCGTCTCAGAACACGGCCCTAAATTATATCAAACGTATGTATGCAAACAACGCTGCAGCAAGGATTAGCCTCCGTGACGGAGAGGTAGCGTGCTCGGCCTCAGACAGCCAGGACTCAAATTGCGAAACCTGTGTCTGGAGGGCAGTGGCATCTCATTCATCTCACCAAGGAGGATAAAAATACTCTTTTCAACCTTTTTGATCTCATCATCATCATTATGTTCTCCTGGCTCAGTTTAGCCAATATGTGCACAAAGGTGGCCTAAAACCAAATTAATTTAATTTCATTTAGGCCATGGATTGAGTCCTCTGAACTGATTTCAGGGATCCCAGCCTTTGTGCTGTAGGGCCGGACTGATCCAGGTCGGAGAGGGTGGATCCTGTGGGCAGGTGAATTTGATGGACTCGCCTCCCGGACGCGTGGGTGCAGCGATCCAGAGAAAATGATGTTGTTACGTCAGGACGGATTAGGAAAGACTGCCAGACTCTCCAGCTGTGGGCCAGTTCCGGATCAATGACGGACCAACGTCGCAGACGTTGGTCCACCATTGATCAGGAAGTGGGGTGAGTGGAGCTATCCAGAAGTCTGCTCGCTTTGCAAGCCAAAGTGGTTTACCGTCAAGGTGCAATACACACAATCTTCACCGTATTCTGCCACCGTGAAAGCAGGTGTCTGCCTCATTGTGAAGTGGTTTTGAGAAAAGAGAAGAACATTTTGGTAGTATTTAGAGATGAGCAGTGACATTTGCAAGTGGATGTGCCACTTGGGTGCTATTTTTCTATGCACATCTGCCAGAAATTGAAGTGGACCACGTACACCAAACAATGCAAAGCAAACCAGTGACTTAACTTTTCTTCAATAATAAACTGATGATACATTTATTCTTGCTTATCTAACTAAGACCGTTACTGTTAAAACAAGGTTGTTATGTCCGCTTATGTTTCAACAGTTCAAACCTAAAAGTTATTTTTCCTCATTCTTAAAAAATGAGGTAACATTTCTAATGACAATATTATATTAAGACTGACCCGTTTCCTTTAATACGTCTCCTTTGAAGTCATAATTGACTACATTAATGACATTAATGTTTAGTGTTTTCGTCTAATAACCAAAATAATTGTGTCTCAAATGTTACGTTATTGACTGGCATGTCAATCTGTTAAGGATATACATTTTAATTAACATGCATATATATTACTAGAATGAAAAAAGGCCAATTTAGCGTGAAACTAGAGCTACAGTTTGTAATTTTCATCTTATAAAGTGTCGTCGCCATGGAAACATGACCTGTTATAGTATTTGTTGTGAATTATTGACCGCGCGGTGCATGCTGGGATTGCGGAAGTCATTGATAACCCCATGGAAGGCATCTGTGCCAGTCGATGGGAATTTCTAAACTAATGCTGAATCAATGCTGGACCAACGTAAAAGACACTAGTTCAACGTTGATCCGGCATGTGGTATTTAATACCCATGTTTTACGTCTGCCACGTGATGCACTTTACAGGGGTGGAGCTAAAACAAAGCAGATGTGGAAAACCAGGAAGAGTTTAGATTCAAAGCACCAAGATCAATTATGTCTCTAAAAGTAAATTAAAAACAGTATTCAAATATACTGAAAGATAGACTTGCAATGTGTCGTATTTTCATTGTCCTGACAATGCAAATTGAAATTATGAGTAACGCATCCATTACTAAATTAAAATGGAAATATTCTCTCTTCCCATGCTTGCCAAAACATCACTAAAATGTAAACGTGGTTCACTTTATATTTCTATTTTCATATTTATTTTGTATTTTAGTAATGTTCGTGTTTCTTGACAGCTAATTCTACCTCAAAACAGTCACCGGTGGTCAATTTTAATTATACAATAAAATACCAGTAAAGACAAAATATTTGTATAACATTTATACAATGTTAGACCAACGTTTTTTTTTAATAACCAGCGTCTTTGACTTTCATTTCCATCACTATTGTGGTTTCCGATAAATGCAAAAAATAAATCTTCAGATTCGTTTAGCGCTTCTGAGAAAACAGTTCTATCAGGGCATTGTCGATATATATTTTGTCGGGCAAAGACAGATAGCTTTTCCAAAAAAAATACTGCTTTGCGTCTTCGCACGTCCGCATCGATGTAAAGGGAATGCACATAAGGATAACTATTTTTCAAATCCTAGTCAATAACATTCAGAGTGATATGGAGATATTAATATCTCACGTGTTACACATTCTTCACCAACATGTTCAAACAAATCTCTGTAAGTGCTAGTCCAGTATTTTGGACAGTGCTTTGCCAAAGCTGGGACAGCGTTAGGTAAACCTGGTCTGGTTGGTCAATCCTGTGCTGTCATCAGATCACGGTTTATCAGATTTGAAGGAGAGAAGAGGACGATATTTATCATAGAGCCCGATAACTCGGCCACAGGTGCATTTTATCTGGATGTTTCGTCACCTGGTGGACATCTCGCAATCTCTAATAAATGCCCTGTCTATAGTTTGGTCCATTACGGGTAATAACTGTCAGAGATAGGTAACCTCTGTAAGTATCATATTCCGTGAAAATACGAGCTTGATAATCTACACAGAGGAAGAAATGCTACACCATGGCAGGGGTTGTTGTTGTTGATTTTTAACCCATGATGTGCACAATAAGGCAATATGTGAATGTGAATGCCAAGTCACAAGAAATCACGATCACATATTATGCATATTGGGGCATAAACATGATAAGAGAGCTTATAGTACTGTTTTATTTTTTTTAACTATGGTATATTTTCTAAAATAGTGAAATGACTCATTTTTGAGAAATTTCAATTTTTGTGATAATCTGTGTCTAGTACTAGAATGATACAACGTAAAAAAATATGATTGCTTAAAGCGTTGAAAGTGCATGAAAAGTACAGAGAAACCGCAGATAGATGACTATATTTTTTAGATAATTTGAATAATCCGACTATAAAATTACTTAAGCTATCAGCTGAACTGTATTTTTATGAAGATAGCGTCGGAAATATTGTTTATAATAAAATTGTACATGATATTTTGATATAAATTAGTGTTTATATTTTAGGAATATCTCAATCACAAATTATTTTGGTGATTAATCGTTTTTAAACTGGCAGAATCTGACGTATATGAACGTTAGATTCGGACGTCTAAAGACAATCGACGCACTGAAATAATTTTAAAAAATATAATGGCCGTAGACCTATGTAATATATGTATTCAAATCAAGCGGAAAGAGCAAACTAAGACACTTATGATGATTCCAAATTGAAAAATAGTTGTTCTCCATGGTTTATTTAAAAATATTGCCGCGTTTTAAGTGTTAAAAGTAGCAAATTATTGTTAACTTATACACAGTAGTAAATACTGTACGGAATACTGATGAGTCCAGCAGGAAGGGGTTCATTCAACACCCACACATCTCCTGCCCAGAAGCCAAGGAAACGTGGGGAAACAATGGAGTTTGAGAACGGTTTTATGAGTTTATTGTGTGATAGTTACGTCAAACAAAATTGACAGAGGCGATGGACTGTTGGAAACAGCACCACGAATTGAAAGTAGTCCATCGGTTTATTCATCAAAAAAACGCGATGAGAACAATATGTGACGTGCTCCATCGGCACCCGGCCTATGTCGGAGCTTTAGATTTTGAGCTATGGCCCTGTTTTGTTAAATAATATTTTTTGGCTAATTTTCTTTTCTAACGCTGATTGAAAATACAACTTCAAAGCAATATAAGTACACAATATTGAAGATACCCTAGTTTTATTTCTTATATAAAAATTGAACTATTAATTAAAACTATTTAAACCATTTGTCAATTAAATTTAAATTTTGTAGGTCATTTTCTCAACATTTTGCGTTATTTTGGGCTTAAGTTTCCAAAGCTTGTTTTATCGATGATTTCCTAAATAATTGAGATATATTTATAATTTTTGGTGCATTTGAAACCTGAGCGCTCGCTTTTCAAACGTCACTTACTAACTCATTTTCTATATTTTGCGACATATAACTGGTTTTGATAAGGCACGTCACATATGATTAAAATCTACATCTTAGCTGTCAGTAGTAAAACACATATTTCTATTTTTTCGAATATGGAACTGACAACAAGTAATTAGATTTAGACTGAGCACCTGCGTTAACATTATTTTTTGGGCGTCAGAGGTGTCTCATAAACTTTCACCTGCCAGATTCTAAGCATGGGAAATGTGTGTGGCAAACGTGGGATACAGGTCCGCATTTTCACTACGGAGTCCCGTGAGTGACCATACGTTGGACCGATGCTAGGCCGACGTTAGCCCAGCATTGGGCCAAAGTTTGGTCGGAGAACACACAGAACTTTGCATTATAAATCTTTTAGCGAGCCGCCACAACTCCAATGCTATCGTGTACATCTTGTCGGTGTATTCGTCTTTAGCCAATCTTCGGCCTTAATTCATCTGGTGGTTGAGTTACATCGCCAATCATCTCACCGTGGAGCGTGGTGTTGATCAGCTCTTGTCGTCCTCATCAAGGTTTCCAGATACAACTTGGTAAATATATGGAGAGCGGTGCGAAAACACCGTTTTTTAACATTAACAGTCAAAATGACATATAGTGTTTTTCACACGTGGACAAACGATGTTGAATATGGATTTAGCATACCTGGTTTCCATGGTTATCAAAGGGTTCTTCTAGGTTGCCATGGGGACTCTAGGCGGGGGTAAACCCCGTTGGATCTTTCATCAAAGGCCAGTGTGGAATTATGGGGGCAGGAAGAGGGGGGTAGTGGGGGTGAGGGGTGACAGAAGATGTGAGGACTTGGCACCAGGCGGCGCAGTCACCACGGCGTCATCAAACCAACCCGATGATACCAGTCCAGAGATGGATCGATCCCGGGCCAGCGTCTGCGACATGGGACAGGCATTGAACCATCTCTGGGATGATGTCTTCATCCGGATAGAGGCGGCCGTCTTCACGATGATCACTGTCACGCCATCTGGTGGAATCTTCAAAACAGACGTGGTATATCCGGGTCCAGTCTTGATTCATGACCAATGGTGTCCAATGCGAGGTCAGTGCTCGTATTTTTTTCGAATCGGGCTAAATTTTAAGGACAAATGAATAATTACAGATCTGCATAAAACATACCATATAATCATGGTGATTAGCTAAAAAAAGGCAAGAAATAAACAATAATATTTGGTGACTCTAATTATTTCCTTCTCAAGGTTAAACAAACATTAAACAAGCACCTGTTAAGTTCACATGCTAATTAATAAATAAACCCTATATTATAAATTTATCAATACAAATTTACAGCGTTCAGAAATTGATGAAGGAAATAATTTTTAAGGAAATAACATATAATAAATGCATTGTTCAGAGATAATTCATTGATCAAACAAAGCAGGTTACCGTAGTTAATCAAATCCGTTTTATTCTTTTAATTACCATCTGAAATCGTACTAATGGCTACATCTGTATCTAAACATAGCATTATGTTTTTAAGCTATTACCTATCACTCCTCTGTATTTCCTTGTTTTGCATTGCATTACATTGTATTACATTGTATTGCATTGCATTGCATTGCATTGCATTGCATTGTATTGCATTGCGTTGTATTGCATTGTATTGCATTGCATTGCATTGCATTGCATTGCATTGCATTGCATTGCATTGCATTGCATTGCATTGCATTGCATTGCATTGCATTGCATTGCATTACATTGAACTGCATTGCATTGCATTGCATTGCACTGCATTGCATTGCATTGCATTGCATTGCATTATGTTTTTAACAACGCGAAATTGGCTTCAACAAATTCTTATGATAGTCGTTAGGTTTCGCTTACAACCCATAAAAAACATAGGAATCACAGAGATGTTTTACATTACATAAAAAAGGTTACCATTAACTCTATGGTTATTTAAAAAAATAACTTGGAAAGTATACATAGAAAAGCAATAAATGGAACATATAAACATATCCAATGCTTAAGCAATGGCGGCCCAATATGATTCCATGGTGGAATCATGTCAGTGACCATGATGGTCGAGCATGATCAGTGAAGGGGATTGCACCCGTCTACTCTAAACTTCAGCTTGATGAGTGACAGAATGACGGACAACCCGTTAATCACGTGATTCGAGCCTCGGTGCCAGATTACAATACGCCGTGGGGGCAGTCTTGACCCGACCCAATAACACACTACTGACCTTTGACATCTTATCACAATCCGCCGCTACCCACGATATTGATAGCCAGTGTATTAATTATCGTTGAGGGTTGCTTTCATCATGGGGGACCCATTGAATTCAAACACAACTCATTGACCACGGGTTGGTTAAATGCCGGGCCACCGTCTGCGACGCTGGCCCAACATTAAACTAACACGTGGTCAATGAGTCGTGTTTGATGTGAAGTCTATAGATGGACGAATGGCGTTGATGGATTAGGAAGTGTCTGGTTGATTGATTGTTTAATGTTATTTTTAAACTCTGTGGCAAATAAATATTTTAATTTTACATCATTATTTTTAAACGGCCATAGTATGCATACATTTTTCAACATTCAACAACAATTATTTTGAAAGCCGTATATATGCATAATGAGCTGCCTAATAAGTTGCCTAATCAGCAATAATAAAGACAATTGTTTTTACCGAATTTTACAAAGAGATGTACATTTCGCTCAATTGAAGTTATTGTGGAAAAGTGTACTAATATAAATTTCAAGTTCAAAAGTTTAGGTTAAAGTTAAATATACTTCCAAATATTGCAGTGTAACAACTATGTTGACCTTGCATAATCTGTAATTATGTTACCATGGCATTGCTAAATGTAAAGTATTCCAGGACAAACGACGAGTTGAATCTCAAGTTAGTATGAATATAATAATAATATAATTATTATGAATTATAACAGTTTATTACAGGGGAAATTTAATGATTCCCAATTCAAGATAAACATGATGTAGTTTCTCTTAACGCTAAACATTCCAGGAAAAACTTAGACAAAAGGAAGTATCTTCTCACTTAAAAAGTAAGGAGTTACTCCCTTTTTGCTTTGTGCGGTACTACATCCATATGATTTCAATTATGATTGCCTTGAGATATCAATGCGCGGTCATTTTTCACTGACCAGCGGCTGTCATTCCAGACTGACCTTGACTTGCCCCCCAGCAGTGTCCGGTGGCGCCACCTGACGAACAGCCTGAGCTGAAGGGCGCCGTGACGTCACAGGCCAGTGACACTGTGACGTAGTGACACGTCGGAGGTGACAGCCCGATAAACGACCAGGGTTTCCACTGAGTATTACTGGCAAGACATTGGATTAATGTTGGGCTAGCGTCGGCTGACGCTGGTGCAACATTAACCCAATGTTTGTTAAATGAATCATGCTTGGATACTGATATACTACTTACAAATCCACTGTAACTGTAAAAATTGTAACTGATCACCTGGAGAGTAAGCAGCTACTGTATTTTGTTTTTTGCAGAACGGTATTGGTGTTCTACCTTATAAACTGAGCACAGGTAACAATAAAGCCGGGCCAGCATCACAACAGTTATCACAGCGGTGAGCCAGCATCAGGTCAACACGGAAATCACCGGGATCACGTCTGTGGGATGGCAGAAGAAGTGACAGCCACACGCGTGGCGGATCTTCCTTCTATTGGAAGCGCACCCCGCATTTCAACTCTAATTATCAACTTAATTTTTTGAAAGAGTTTTTCTTCCACCTGCACCATGTGATCCTACATCAGTGACAAGATGAGGTATAAGTCTACTTTATGATAAATTGAATCAATCTGGTATGTTCTTGCTCTGTCCACATACATATTCACAAAAATATGACATTTTCAACTGTGAAGTTCACAAACAAAAATGTAAAATTATCTATTTTATCTGTTTTACTGAATAAACTGCTTTTCACACATCGTCGCCTCGAAGCTAAAGGATCCTATCTGACACTCGTCAGAGTGGCAGATAGGATCCTTTAGCTCCGAGGCGACGACATACTGATTCATAACTAGACTAATTAATTGTAATTTTTGAGATGAATGACCGTGAATGGTTCAATCTTTCAAGAAAACAAATAAAAAAATGTATTTTGACCAAGCTTTTCCCAACTAGCTCCTTTGTGTCCCGGCATGCTCATTTGGCGGCTTGGAAGGAAATAAGGATTACTTATTTATTATTTTTATTATTTATTATTACTGAACGCTCCTTCTGATTGTTACGCCTATGAGCTCGTGACACCGAAGAGTTAGGCGCTATAGAAGGTTGTATATTCATCTATACTCATGGTGTACAATGTATTTCCATCATCATAAACGTGATAACTCACAACTGTGAGGAAACTGAACATATCTAATTTGTATCATCACAAGGAAAACCTTTGGTTTCTTGGTTTATATGCCAAAAATATATGCCAGCGCTTTAAAGGTTATATGTATATAATTATCTCCTCTGCATTGCGACTCATTTTCAAGCATCGATCACATATTTCACATTGGTGCTTACATAAAATAGCAGTAATTACCACTCGTTTTTATTGTTATTAGAGTGGGAAAAAACAATGTGTATACTTTAATTATTTCCTTTGTAAAATAACCAATAACTAAGTGAGCGTGTAACACTAAACGCTCCAAGTAGTGGGTGAAGGTTGTTATGTGGCCAATGTGGCTTGTCTTATATAAAATTAAAATGTATGTGTAATAAACAAATAAATTAATCAAGAAGTGCTAACTAATAGAAAAACAAAATTATTTTCTAATTGTCATAGTGAACACTTCCAATGACTGCCTATTACTTTCAGAAAACGCAATAGCAGTCTAATTGAAGGCGCTTTGTCAATTGATAAATGCACAAAACAACATATAATCCATGGTTCTGGCCGACTTTGCATCCGACATGCAGGTGTAGATCTGTTATTTTTCAACATCTGAAATACAAAAATAATCATTTGTTATAAAACTACATGATCACCTTGGTATAATGGTAATGACTTTATTCTTTGTCAGCATGCAAAAAAAATATTTCGCGGGTCAACAGCCAGCCATTAGCGGAGTATGATAGGTCGTGCACATTGAGGTATACCATACTGCCGTGAAAAGACAAACAGCGGTAACTGCTCACTTGAAAAGTAAGCAGCTGTCTGTCTTTGCAGGGGCCAGATTATATTCTGTGCCTGAAAAAACTTAAATGCTAAGGCAAACAGCGGTAACTGCTTACTTTTCAAGTAAGCAGTTACCGCTGTTTGTCTTTGCAGGCCAGATACACGGGCTGCTATCTGCGCACATCGCTTGGAGTGTTGCAGGTGGCTTTGAAGTGTGTTTTTCTGGCCACTTACCGGAGGAGAAGACACGGGAGTTGCGATGTTTTACACACCTGAGCACATAGACTTCTTTGTCGGCTGTCATCACCCCGGAGTCTGTTTTGACTTCCCTCCTGGCTGAGGTTAAACGCCTGTGACACCGCGGTCACGACATGTCCCCGTCTGTGGACTGTCTCAGAGAACCGTGTCCATGGATGTGCTTATTGTCACGTCATCACCACGGGTACCAGACACATTTTCACCCACTTGAAGTTGTGTCTCGCTGACGCGATCCACAATTTCAAGTGAGTGAAAGTTATTCAGATTTGATAAAATTGAGGTCAGCTATTTTGAAATTTTGTCTCAGAGAACCGTGTCCATGGATGTGCTTATTGTCACGTCATCAACACGGGTACCAGGCGAATTTTCACCCACCTGAAGTTGTGTCTCGCTGACGCGATCCACAACTTTAAGTGAGTGAAAGTTATTCAGATTTGATAAAATGGAGGTCAGCTATTTTGAAATTTTGTCTCAGAGAACCGTGTCCATGAATGTGCTTATTGTCACGTCATCAACACGGGTACCAGGCGAATTTTCACCCAGCTGAAGTTGTGTCTAGCTGACGCGTTCCACAACTTCAAGTGAGCTAAAGTTATTCATTCAGATCTGATAAATTCAGGTCAACTATTTTGCAATTTTGTTGATTGATGTCACGTGTTATCTTCAACGTGATCAAAAGCTGGTATTTAATGTGCTAATAAAATGATGAAAAACCGAATATAATCGGGACCGGCGGTTGAAGGGTTGAAGCGCTGATTTTTTTTGTATGAGCCATGGAGAGTTTTTTGCAATTTGAAATCATTATAAATGTCTTAGTAAGCTCTTTCTGCTTCATTTGAATACATATGTTATAGGTCTACGTCCATTATAAATGTTTTACTCTGTCAGTGCGGGGATCTGACGTCCCCGCATTGAATTAAGCACACTATTTTAACAATAATGATATTCTGCATCTTTTGGTTGTGGTCTCGAAACCTAGAGATGAAAATTAAGGGTGATAATTATGGGAATTGTTTTCATATGATAAATGTGTGAAGAATTGTAGGCCTATGGGTTTTTTTTATTTAAAATATCTAATATTCATTTTTTTCTTTAGTGTGAAGCAATAATTATTAAGGCCGCTAGCGTAACGTATAATAAAAGCTCACAAAGTCAACTGTAATGATATAAATTATGTCCTCATCGAAGGTCAATGGCGATGCATAGTCTTTTTGTCAATATAATTGTCATAGTTTGTTCTCATTAATGACTCAGTGACCATTCACCACCTTAACCTTCGCCCATAAGCCGATTAATCCTGTAGTGCCAGCTTGTGAATAAATAAAATCTCACTCTGAGGGGTATTAAATTGGGAGGAAATCCCAAGAGGGGATTCCACTAAGGAAATTTTGCATTTTCACCACAGCAAATCTGCCAAATGGTGGCCTCTGATGACTTCTCTCTATGATTTTTAGCATGAAAGAATTATTGTCAAATAAATCGTGAGTAAGTTGGAAAAGTCGGGAGAATCGTGAGAGGCCAATGTTTGGTCAGAAAATCGGGAGATCTCACGCCCAAATCGAGAAAGTTGGCACTACTGTTAATTGGCAAGTTGTATAGTAAAGTGAGGCCTTTTTTAAACAATGTTAAACATGTGTTAAATAAACTTGATAAATCCCCCCAAAAAACTATATTAAATTTACTAAGAAGGATCACTTTAAACACTGAGATCGCATACGTGGCTTATAGGACTGAAAATATATAATTTTGAAGTTTCGAGGGTAAACTCAATCTTTGCATGGTTTGGTGTCTCTCTTTTGTGAAGACTCTTCCAGGAAACTGGTTGTAACGTCACCGCAAGTATGTCACCCAGCGACAGAAACCAGAAGAACAGACGGCTAATTTCGGACAGCTCCTCAAATTCCCAAAATATCGTCCAACCGGGGCCAGGCTCTGAAGACGCGCCCGATGACAAAGTCGACAGATAACGAATAGTCTGCTCATCGTCAGCAACCCCAGTGATACATCAGAATCCGAGATTACGGCAAGCGGTGGCCCAACGATTATTCAACGTCGCGCCGTCGAATTAGCGACGGCCCGACGTTGTTTGGCCAGCTGTCGCTCTCTTCTTAACTTTCTCTCACCCGTGCACCCTTAACGGTCAGTTTGTTTGGGCATTCCCCCAACCAGAACCGCCAGACGCCATTGTGGCAGGAAATTGCGCCGAAATAGGGGTATAATTTCCCTAACCACATTCACACCGCCAATGTGTATACATGTACAAAGTACCAGCAACGTGTATGATAGAATAGAATATATACTACATTTATTATCAGCTTTAATAAACACAATCCAAGATTATTAATTTCAGGTATCGTGTGCAAATATAGGCTAGAAAAACTGAAATGTGTTGAGGAAGTCGCTGATGCCAACCAGCAGTTAGGACATAGGCGGTTAATTAATGAAGCGCATTGCGGGTGTTGGCATGCAGCAGGAGTCAATAACTCGAGGGAAATACTCGAGTCATTGGCTTTCATTTTCTCTGAGGTCTCGGACCAAGTCCAGTATTCTACCCCGACCAATCGAAGAGTAGCTGAGCCTGTCGCATGACGAGATCGGCCAATCACCACCGTCATTCAGTTGTTATTTAAATTAGGGGGTAAAATGTCATACTTGGGCCGGCCGTTGCTTATACTAGTGTCCCTAGTATGCCATTTAATATCGAAGTTTGGTTAATCAAGGCTCCTGAAATAAATTTGAAATCGTAGAAAACTTTGATCAGGCTTCGTCGCTAAAATTTCACTATTCAACCTTAGTGTGGAGAGCTTCCGCGAACGAGAGGTAGCGTGCTCGGCTTTATAATGCAAGGGTCCGAATGTCAAAGGCTGCATGTGTCTGGAGGGCAGTGGCATCTAATAACAAAGTTTCAAAACGATCGCCTGGCTCAGATTAGCCTGTATGTTAAAAAAGTAGTGGCCATTCATTCATTCATTCATTCATTCATTCATTCATTCATTCATTCATTCATTCATTCATTCATTCATTCATTCATTCATTCATTCATCCATTCGTTCATTAATTCATTCATTCATTCATTCATTTGTTCATTCATTCATTCATTCATTCATTCATTCATTCATTCATTCATTCATTTATTCATTCATTCATTCATTCATTCTTTCATTCATTTATTTATTTATTTATTCAATCGTTCATTCATTCATTTGTTCGCCCTTTCATTCATTCATTCATTCATTCATTCATTCATTCATTCATTCATTCATTCATTCATTCATTCATTCATTCATTCATTCATTCATTTATCATTCATTCATTCATTCCTTCATTCATTCATTCATTCATTCATTCATTCATTCATTCATTCATTCATTCATTCATTCATTCATTCATTCATTCATTCATTCATTCAATCATTCATTCATTCATTTGTTCATTCATTCATTTGTTCATTCATTCATTCATTCATTTTTTCATTCATTCATTCATTCATTCATTCATTCATTCATTCATTCATTCATTCATTCATTCATTCATTCATTCATTCATTCATTCATTCATTCATTCATTCATTCATTCATTCATTCATTCATTCATTCATTCATTTATTCATTCATTCATTCATTCATTCATTCATTCATTCATTCATTCATTCATTCTTTCATTCATTCATTCATTCTATCGTTCATTCATTCATTTGTTCGCTCTTTTATTCATTCATTCATTCATTCATTCATTCAATCAATCATTCATTCATTTACCATCCTGATATTATTTTTTAGACTGAAATGTTGGTAAAACAAAAGGGGAACGTGGCTGGTCAATCGTGAGAATTATATTTAGTTATAACTATTTATAGGACAGAATTAGTTTTCTTAATATTTTTTTAAGGCGAGTCAATGAATTTATTTGACGGAAATTTGTAAATAGTATGTAACTATCGATGGACCCTACATGTAAACCCGTAAACGATACCTCAGCGGATCAACTTCGTTTCGTACAATGGTTTTCGAATTGAGATAGGAGCTATATGTAAATAATTATAAGCTACACCAAAATCTCAATTTGTTGTGTACGACTTCACCGTGTGGTACATATATTTACTTTTTACACTTTGTCTGCATATGTAAGGTCTCACTAAACAAGTATTGTTTGCTGTAAGCCTAATTTTTCTTCACGACACCAGTGTTGGCCTAATATTGGGTAACCGTCTGCGACGCTGGCCCAACATTAAGACAACACTGGTTAAACTTTTTGTTTATGTTATATAAGTTGCTGTGATTTAGGCAATTTTTTTTCAGATTTTTTGAGAATACGTAAATAGAAGACGTAATTTATTATTGAGTACCTGTATATCATGGAACCATTAGGGTCTCTTCTTTACACCCTACTACCCTTAATAGACGTTGTTTATGGATGTGACGGAATGCCACGAAACACTGGCTATGCTGGAACAAATTTGAAGGCGATGTGCATGTCACATCTGATTAGATGTTATGGGGCATTGATACAACCAGCACACGTGGTATGTGCATCATATATCTCCTCCAGACATGCCAAGAAACACTTCAACAAGTTGGATTCCTTTCACATCAAAGGAGGCCATAATAGATAATATGTTTTCACAAGGAATCGTTTTTAAATCCCTAAAGCCTATGTAGGTATAATTTAGGTTGTGCCTTTTTTTCAGATTTTTATGACGGTTGTTCAGGTATAGTTCACTTAGTATACAATTATAAAATTATCGGCAGATAAAGTCCGTTCGAAGTTAAACATCTTTAATTTTTTCATATTTTATTCATTAATAAAATTGTATCACCTAATTGCTAAAATATAACCTCCATATTATCTAATTCACCATAATAATATGTAATAAAATACAAGAGCAAGGGTATCCTGATAATTTTATCAGGGGAATAATTGTTGTTGTGGAAGTATAATAAACAACAACGCGATGAACAGTTTTTCAATCTAAACTTGCGTTATACCACGATATATCACACAAAAAGTACATATACCACGATATGTCATACAAAAAAAGGACACACTAAATCTATTAAGAAATGTAAGAAAGTATGCGGGGTGGAAACGTTAGATAAATGTTGCACTAACGGCCAGGTTGCTGGACTGACGTTGAGCCAACGTCTCGTACCAGTTGGCTAGCTGCAGCTGTCACCTGTCCTGTGAAGTGGAAAGTCTGCACAAGCTCATCATAATTCTCTAAAGATTTATAATGAAGAAGAGCGGCAGCATTGAACGAGTGATTCTCAGATATGTAGCCTCGTCTATCTGTCTGGAGCGAGGACTGAAATGATTGTACTGAAACCGCAAAAAGTTCAAAAGCTTAGAAAATAATATGTATAGCTTTTCATATAATTGGTCGAGGGCTGTGATTTGTAAGTAGCATTTTGCAATGGAAGTATTACATAAAATGATGCAACAGCAAACAAACAACAAGTAACAGAAACAGAAACAGTCATATAAGTATCCCAGTCAAGTAGGCCCTAATACAGATTGATAAGTATACGATTTTACGGCGCTAAATTTCCTCGTTGTCATCTTTCCAACCTTCATCATTTATTGACTCCTCAATAGATAAGACAAAGAGAAGCGTCCCGTTTAGCCAGATTTGATGAGATCAGATAGACCAAGAAGGTAGAAATTAACGAGGGTTGACATTCCCTACCCCGGTAATAAGGAAGAAGGCCGCCAATATGGTCGCTGTTATCGAGTTTGTGCTATATTTGTCATTTCACTGCAAATAGAAAGTTTATTATTATTTATGTAAACATAGGCCAGACAAGTTAAGTATTATGTTACTGCCTAATAAATGATAAATCCAAGATGGCCGCCAAAATGACCGACAATATCAAGGTTTGGCTGTATCTTCTGTGTTATGTTTTTATTCGCCAAAAAATCAGACAAGTAATATATAACAGCTTAATGGAAGATAATTCCAAGATGGTCATCAAAATGAGCGATGCTATCAAAATTTGGTTTCAGTCTATGTACCGTTACTGTACATAGACAGCTGATTTTGATTTTAATAGATGAAATATTTAATTGGTGTACAGAACGTAATCTTTCTTAGTATGCTAGAATTGAGTGAAATAGAAAGAACAATCCGCAACAAAACAAAACAAAACAAAACAAAACAAAACAAAACAAAACAAAACAAAACAAAACAAAACAAAACAAAACAAAACAAAACAAAACAAAACAAAACAAAACAAAACAAAACAAAACAAAACAAAACAAAACAAAACAAAACGAAACACAACACAACATATCACAACACAACAAAACACAACACAACACAACACAACATACACAACACAACACAACACAACACAACACAACACAACACAACACAACACAACACAACACAACAAAACACATTACAACACATCACATCACAGCACAGCACAGCACAACACAACAACATAACATAACAAAACAAAACAAAACAGAACAGAACAGAACAAAACAGAAAAGAACAGAACAGAACAGAACAGAACAGAACAGAACAGAACAGAACAGAACAGAACAGAACAGAACAGAACAGAACAGAACAGAACGGAACAGAAAAGAACGGAGCAGAACAGAACAGAACAGAACAGAACAAAACAAAACAAAACAAAACAAAACAAAACAAAACAAAACAGAAAAAAGTGACACTAAATAATTTAGCTTGTAATGTTCAAGTAAAATGACAGAGCATGGTGGAGCAGAGCAGAACAGCGCAAATGACAGCAAAACAGAGCAGAGCAGAGCAGAGCAGAGCAGAGCAGAGCAGAGCAGAGCAGAGCAGAGCAGAACAGAACAGAACAGAACAGAACAGAACAGAACAGAACAGAACAGAACAGAACAGAACAGAACAGAGCTGATCAGAGCAAACAGAGCAGAGCAAATTAAATCAGAGAGCAGAGCAGAGCAGAGCAGAGCAGGGCAGGGCATGGCAGGGCAGGGCAGGGCAAAGTAGAGCAGAGCAAAAACAGATTAGAGCAGAACAGAGAAGAACATAGAAGAGCAGAGCAGAGCAGAGCAAAGCAGAGCATAACAGAGAAGAACACAGAAGAGCACAGAAGAGCAGAGCAGAGCAGAGCAGATCAGAGCAGAGCAGAGCAGAGAAGAATAGAGCAAAGCAAAGCAAAGCATAGCATAGCATAGCATAGCATAGCATAGCATAGCATAGCATAGCATAGCATAGCTATAGCATAGCATAGCATAGCATAGCAAAGCATAGCATAGCATAGCATAGCATAGCATAGCATAGCATAGCATAGCATAGCATAGCATAGCATAGCAGAGAAGAACAGAACAGAACAGAACAGAACAGAACAGAACAGAACAGAACAGAACAGAACAGAACAGAACAGAACAGAACAGAACAGAACAGAACAGAACAGAACAGAACAGAACAGAACAGAACAGAACAGAACAGAACAGAACAGAACAGAACAGAACAGAACAGAACAGAACAGAACAGAACAGAACACAGTAGAACAGAACAGAACAGGACAGGACAGAACAGAACAGAACAGAACAGAACAGAACAGAACAGAACAGAACAGAACAGAACAGAACAGAACAGAACAGAACAGAACAGAACAGAACAGAACAGAACAGAACAGAACAGCTCGTAATGTTCAAGTAAAACGACAGTAAATGACCCTATTTGTGCAGGAATTTCACCGATTCCAACAGTAAGATGATGCCATTCTGTTTTTGCAGAGAGGACAGGTGGGGGCATGGCACGCATGTCCCCTTGCCACTTCTTGGCGGGCTGACGTTACGTTATGTAATCACCAAGTGACACGAGGGGTGTCAGGGTGTCATACATCTGTGTTGTGTGGAGGAGGTCCGCCCCATCCTGGATCCGATCCTGGTCCCACCATCCAGCCTGCTCAACAACCGTGCAGTCCTAATGGTCGATCACCTGTCATATCCAGGCAAACACAAGGCGTTGAATCGATGTTGGTTTAGTGTTGGGCCAGCGTCTGCATTAAATCAACATCGGTTCAACGTCTCGCCGGGCTCACACTCTGTCATAATTGAGGTATTACTTGAGCTTTCAAGTGCAGAGGTAGATAATTACAATTTCTCCCACTTGCGATTTTTTTTAGGTGAGACACAGCGTCAAGTGGGTGAACATTCACTATGTTAAATTTTAAATTCACTAATTCACTTTCGAAACAGTTAAGTATTGAGCAAAAAAACTTACAAATTGTAACTTTTCAAAACTTATCCCCAGTGACACATGGTCCTTTTTTATTTATTACGTTCTCCGGACATATGGTAGTATTCACACCAAAATTATCTCCATCTAAAATTGATGAATAACGAAGCGGGAAGAGATGCGCTACAGGGAGTCTCTAATGTGTTTAGATTTTTCTCAAAACCATACGACAGGAAATAGCTTCTATTGACCCAGGAAAAGGGTCCAATAATTATACACATACGTCTTTTGCATATTTTGGTGCAGATGTAATGAAACCATGTAAAATTTATACATCTACATGTACGTACGCTGTAACTATCAAAAGCTCACTCGCTTTCGCGTCATATGCTGCTACACTTTCCAAGAGAGTAAACATATTAATAATGGTCGCAGACCCATAACATAGGTATTCAAATGAATCGGACAGAGCTAACTAAGACCAAGGACGTTCTATAACGCTCTTGCTAAGACAGTCATGATGATTTAAAATTAAAAAAAAAACTTTTTTGCTTTCACACGTCACACACATACAATCATGTTACCATGATCACAGGTAAAATATTTATCTCTGTAGGCCAGGCTCTTGGACGCGACAAACAAACAAACTGTGAGCGCCAAATACAACAATGACGACCTTAAGCTTTCCCCATTGGACGAAGGTTCGGGTGACGAGAGTGACCTCTAGTATAAAATCGACAGAGAAAGTTCTAAAGGTATTCAAATTCAAAATGCAAATTCGATTAAATTCATTTCGATTCAATTCGATTCAGTTTTAATTTGGGTATATTCCAGGACGATATTTTATTCTACATTCCAGCTTTACTATCATTCGAACTTTGTGATATCTTGAGGCCGATTCTATTCGAACTTCATCTTCATCAGGAAACAGGACATAACTCCTAACGCTTGGGCATTTTACATTTGGAGTTGTGTTGGTTATTTCAAATAAGATCCCGAGATCCCGCACGTCGTGTACACAACAGACGTAACAAAAAGGGCCTTTTACAGGCTTCTCTCTGGAAAACATAATTTACAAAAAATACATTAGTGGGTTGCATTAAGATGCTGCTCATACACATGAAAAGAGTTGAACTCTTTTCAAATAAATCAATGTGAGAATGAGTACATTAAATTATTGTTATCTTCAGCTTCATCCTGGTTGCCCCCACGACAAATTCGTTTATGAGATGGAGTTAGTGATTTTATCCAGTTTATTATTTTTCTCCTTCAAGGTGGGTATACAATGTTGGAGAGGACAGCTATAATTTTGTGATGAAGGCTAACCGAAGGCGTATTGTCAATCGAAGAAAATGTGCATTATTATATAATACCTTAGCCTGCTATTATATCTTGATAGTCGGGTATACATGTCAATAATTAAATTGTAGTTGCAATGTTGTTTTAGGCTAAGCTGGGTCGAGGCACCTTCAGTGGAATAATGAACAGATGAATTTAGTGGACTTAACGTTTGGGATTTGAAACCGGGATCCAACAGTGTCCAGTTCGATATGTTTCCTATGGAGACAACCCATGCTATAAAGGGAAAATAAACTTAAACCTCTCAGTTTAGAATACATACATTTCCATAATTTAAAACAAATTTTATGTTAATTTAGTTATTTTAATGCTAGTTTATCCTTCTAATTAGTTTGTTTGAAAGTTCAATAGAAATAATGAAAATGGCTAAAAACGTGATTAGTGCTATGCAACGCCAAAAGACAGTATCCGTCTATATTACAAGTAAGCATAAACTGCCTTTTGGCTTTGCAGAGCAAATTAGTACTTGAAGGGTTAACACTTTAAAACATATTTTGAAGGTAGCATAATTATCATAGCAAAACACAAAATATTCGTATAACATTTGTACAATGTTGGGCCAACGTTGAAAACGTCGGACCGACGTTGTACAAATGTTATACATTTCCTTTGTGTTTGATGGGATATAGTCCCCTTGGATATGAAAAGGTGTACGACCAAAACGAAAAGTAAAAAAACACAGGTCTGTGAACAGACACCCTTTTATATCCAAGGGGAAAATATGTCCCCGAACAGCAGGCTTTAAAATTACTTTGCATCCAATTTGTAATATCGAAATTCTTGTTAACCATAGCGGTTACCCGCTTTATGTTTTTGGGTCGTGTCAGCTGGACACAAATTAAATTTGGTGATAATTTGAATTTTATTTGATAGTTTAAACAGTTAAAAGTGTATGATCTATCATTTGAAAGGGTGATTTAATCAGACCCAATATACCCGTTCAATAACGTTCCCTGTGGCATGCATTTGATTTTTAAATTGCTTACAATCTCGCATAATCGGATACTAATGGCACCATAGAGGCGATTTAACGAGCTCTTGACTTGATTTGTCGCTGGCGTCAAGCGATTTAATCTTAGCTCGTGATAGCCAAGGCAGAGGTTAATGGAGTTTCTCTCGCCCGTGGAGGGGTTGACAACCAATGTAAATTATATACGACTCCATACCCTGATGTACGACCAGAACACGAAGTGAAAAAACACAGGTCTGTGGAGTGAGTGCAAAATATCGTGGCTTATAGTGCCATAAAATGATCGCAAAGAATGAGCTATTAACCCTTTAACCGCCGGTGCCGCATATATTCGGGTTTTCATTTTTTATTAGCACATTAAGTACCACCTTTTAAACATGTTAAAGATAAAATGTGACAATCTGCAACATTTGAAAACATTTTACCTCCATTTTGTCAAATTTGAATAATTTTCACTCACTTGAAGTTGTGGATCGCGTCAGCGGGACACAACTTCAAGTGGGTGAAAATTCAGATTGATAATTTGGCGGTTAAAGGGTTAAATACAAAGCTGAACGACTTTCCACACACTTGAAGTTGCGCGTCCCACAACTACAAGAGTATAAAAAATACGTGGGGCCTATATCAGTTCACTAAAAGCTCATACAGTAATTCATGTAATTATAATTTTAAGCCATATTAAGTGTGTTATGAAGAGCTTTAATAGGCTTGGATGTTGTTTTATATTATAATAATATGATTCCATTCTCTATAGCTATATTGCAATATGTTTTCAAATATAAAATGTGATCTGAGCTGTAAAAAGGCGGCAGGGGATTCAAAATGTCCCGATGTGAATGCAAATCAACATTTTGTCTGCCAAAACCAATAGATAATTTGAAAAAACCCAGTAAATCTCCACATTAAATACTACTGCTTCACATTAAAAAAAAATGCACGATTTTGACGATAATATCGTGATTATATAGTTTTAGCATATGTGTGTAATAATAAAAACACGTAAATAACAAAAAAAATAGGGATTGTTGTTCAATAATGACGGGCAGAAAAGTATGGCTACTTTTCTTGAAAATGTATAGTCTTGTGAGATTTGAACCTCCGCCCCTCGCATTTTAGCCACACCTTTAAATCTTTTAAATCGTCGATGATTCCCAACTGTCGTAGGTAAATGTTTTGTTTGATCGTTTAGTTTGTGTGTATGTTGGTAGTGAGATCTATTGTTTTGTCAGACTGACTGACTGCTTGTTTTATGATTATCCAGGCTTTTTAAAATAATTGGGTAATTAGTTGATTCCTTATTTAATAACTTGGAACTTTACAATAAGTTTATTGTGGCATAACTTATATAGTACCTTCATCACAACATAGTTCTATGATCACATGTATATCCATAAATATGGAATGGAGAGTGGAGTAGGCCTGCTTTCTATATTAACCATTAAATCGTCAAATTAAACAATTGAAATTTTCACCCACTTGAAGGTGTGTCTCGCTACCGCGAGCCACAACTTCAAGCGAGTCAAAAATACTTACATCTGTAAAATTTAAGTCAAAACATATGCAAATCTAGTAAACTTATGGCTCATATCTCCATCAAATGTATTTTTTGAATGACAAACAAAAATGGCCAAAAACGGACGCGATTAGTATTTTAACCGTTAAACTCTTTTACCTCTTTCATTGCCAGAAACGTTTTCAGGCGATTTTGAACGGTTTCCTCGAAACAAAGGTATCATTAAAATTGATCACACAATTGTAAACATGAGATCCAGTTCTTCGATTGATGTTTTTGAGTTATATGGTTGTTTGCTTTTTGAATTCTATACATTTGTGCGGTGTCCTGCACATTTCTGTCTCGGCTTTTCAGTCCCTAAAAGATCCCGCTGATCACGACTATCGTCGTTTTTAAGTTGTTTTATTTGTTGATATTGGGGATAAATGTGTATTAAAACATCAGGATTTGCTAAGGATAGGTTCCAAAATAAAGAAATATAAGACATTTTCACACACTTGAAAGTTATGGGTCGCGGTAGCGAGACACAACTTCAAGTGGGTGAAAATTTTAATAAATTAACTAAGCATGATAAGGGTTTTAAATGTAATGTAAAGTCATTCATTTTGAAGAATACATCTCCCAAGGACCTGGAGTGTGTGTCAAACATATCTGTCATTTTCCCATTTGACATTAATCTGTGTGCAACCATCGAAAGGTTATCACTCTATAACGCCGCAAATTGCTTCTCGAACCCGCACCTCTGCGGATCACGAGACTGACACTTTCATAAATCGGCGGGCGTTTGGCGGAGATAGCGAGCTGCTGGAGGGGTCAAACGCGGATCTCCTTATCTGATAAAATCCGACATTAGGAGGTGATTATTCGCGTCGTATTGTCACATCAAAGGATCCCGCCGCGTACAGTAAACCACGGAATCCAGCAAACAGGATACATTGATTCTTTGCTGGTTCAATGGTGGGACAGCGTCGAAGACGGTGGCCCAACATTGAACCAGCATAGAATCAATGTATCGTGTTTGCTGGGGATGAGTGCGCGTATCACGCGTGTAAACAAAATTCTGGCCCAACATCGCCGACGTTGGGCCGGCATTGAAACAACATTTACCCACCATCTTGTTGAGATATAATTTCTGCGAACCGTCGCCTTCCTTCTGAGTATTGACTCTGTTCTTAGTTTCACATTTCGAATCCGGATTTGAGAAGATTCTCTTATCTGAGTGAAGTTGCCGGGGCGGCGTCCGCGGATTAACTTCGTTCTGCCCAGCAAACACAAAACATTTGTAAAACATTTGTGTAACGTCATTGTGCAAATGTTAAACAAAAAGCCTCGCTTGATCCAGAAACACCAAGCCGAGATGACCGTAAGCTGATTGATGTAGAATTTGTTTCTGAGTCTTATAAGACAATGTTGACGTCAGGTAGCTGCTTATATAGATTGTACGCCTACTGGGATCAGTCTACACACAATAGCCAAGCAAACACGAAACATGTGTATAAAATGTATGCGATGGTGGACCATCGTCGAAGCCATTGGGCCTCCGTTGTATAAATGATACATGTGTACACATTTTTTGTGTTTGCTGGGAGAGCTTCTGAAAGGCCGAAGTGTGTGTGGTTTTGAATAAGCAAAATCAAATCAAGTAAATTTCATTACAGGCAATTTAAAATACATGCATCAAACTTAAAGCAACTAAAATAATAATAAAAAAAAATACATGGCGTATTTTCATTAATATATCATTAATTATTTTCAATACAGTGAACCATTATATTATTATAAAGCATCACCTATTATTCCCTTTTTTGTTCATAAACTAAAATAATAGGTTTATTTCCTGTGGAACATATATGCGTCACCACCATTTTCATAGCCACGTAGCCGCGGTTGAGCCGTATACTGAAGATAGTGAGCACAATAACTAAAGTAGACGTCGATCCTCGGAAATTATTGCGGGAAATATTTTCAGAAATCATTGAACAGCCCTCACCCAGCAAACACGAGACATTCATCAATTGTTGGCACAATGTTCAGACGCTGGCCCATCATTGTGCCAGCATTGTGTAAATGTCTCGTGTTTGCTGGGCAGCCATTATCCGCTTCCATCTTTCATTTATTTGAAGCTGTAATTATTGCCAACCCAATTCGCAGCTTCAAGTGCCGAAAAATATTTATTCTTATTGGAAATGGATATTGAGTTATTTGATTAACTATGCCTACAACAAACTACTTCATGAATTTCAGTGTCAATTTATTTGGTTTGAAACTCGCTTAAAAACGTATAATATACAGACCTAGCAGCACAAGGGTTAACACTGCTTAATCCTCAAGTAAAATGGGCAATTCTAAACCGGCCAGTCGCGGTTCGTCTGTTTTTAATAAACCCATTATAGGATGTCTATCTCAGGGAAAGATGGGAAAACACATATGTAACTAGTAATCTCTATGGTTCATCGGTGAAGCCAGAGAGGTGCTACAGCACCCTGATGGACCCAAGGAGATCTTTTCAATCTCCTTGGTGGAACCAATGAGTCTAGTCTCTCTATACAACTAACACAATAACAGTTACTCAACCCAATGTTGTTTTAAGGTTGGGCCAGCGTCTGCGACGCTGGACCAACCTTAAAACAACATTGCTTCACGGTCGTGTTTTGCGGGACCAAAATGGTGGAGAACCAGGTACGCCATGATGGAAGTAACAACTTGACGGTTCAGTTGACCTGGCCGTGAATTAGCTAACACCTGGCGGGAGGGTTGATGAGGCGAGGACTAATTGATGCTTATCAGAGTATCCGTGTCCGGGGGGTGGAGTGCTGCCCCTCCCAACCCCTTACAGGCTTATCAGCTTATCGGCCGGGGTACCAGCCCCCTTGTACCGCCGAGCTGTTCACCCCCCGGGGCGCGATGCCCCGGGGTGCCGGATCGGCTTGTTGCTCACGTCATCCCGTGGATTCCCTCAAGGGTCTGTCTCAAGATGGGCCGCTGGGCCAATGTAGGGTCACAATCTGCAGACGGTGGCCCTGTATCGGCCCAGCGGCCGGTATCGTGGCTTGGAAGTGCGGTTGTCTTTCCAGTCTAACATTGATGTGATGTGACATTATCATCGACCTCGTCAGTGTCAGCGAAGATTGTGTCACGAA
This sequence comes from Flabesymbios commensalis, assembly GCA_964017125.1. Taxonomy (NCBI): domain Eukaryota; kingdom Metazoa; phylum Annelida; class Polychaeta; order Terebellida; family Flabelligeridae; genus Flabesymbios; species Flabesymbios commensalis. The sequence continues at coordinate 40,242,866 of OZ024910.1, read as the reverse complement.
GTCCTAATCGTAAGATGCTTCTTGTTGTCAGTTCTCAGTGTCAGTAAAGATAGACATGTATTAAAACATCAAATCGTCAAAGTGAATCAGTCAGAATTCTTGCGTACTAGGGAAACCCAAAGAGCAGTGAACGTTGAGCAATGCAAAGCAAAGCAACGCAATGCAATGCAATGCAATGTAATGTAATTTAATGTATTGCAATGCAATGCAATGCAATGCAATGCAATGCAATGCAATGCAATGCAATGCAATGCAATGCAATGCAATGCAATGCAATGCAATGCAATGCAATGCAATGCAATGCAATGCAATGCAATTTATATTAATACCATACCATACCATACCATACCATACCATACCATACCATACCATACCATACCATACCATACCATACCATACCATACCATACCATACCATACCATACCATACCATACCATACCATACCATACCATACCATACCGTACCGTAACGTACCGTACCGTACCATACCGTACCGTACCGTACCGTACCGTACCGTACCGTACCGTACCGTACCGTACCGTACCGTGCCGTGCCGTGCCGTGCCGTGCCGTGCCGTGCCGTGCCGTGCCGTGCCGTGCCGTGCCGTGCCGTATCGTGTCGTGCCATACCATACCATACCGTACCATATCATACCATACCATACCATACCATACCATACCATACCATACCATACCATACCATACCATACCATACCATACCATACCATACCATACCATACCATACCATACCATACCATACCATACCATACCATACCATACCATACCATACCATACCATACCATACCATACCATACCATACCATACCATACCATACCATACCATACCATACCATACCATACCATACCATGCCATACCATACCATACCATACCATACCATACCATACCATACCGTACCATACCATACCATACCATACCATACCATACCATACCATACCATACCATACCATACCAGACCATACCAGACCATACCATACCATACCATACTATACCATACCTTACCATACCATACAGTACCATACCATGCCATACTATACCATACCATACCATACCATACCATACCATACCATACCATACCATACCATACCATACCATACCATACCATACCATACCATACCATACCATACCATACCATACCATACCATACCATACCATACCATACCATACCATACCATACCATACCATACCATACCATACCATACAGTACCATACCATGCCGTTCCAATACCAGCTTCAAAGGGATATTTTATTTCTATATAACTTAAGGTTGGGATTATACATCATTTTTTTAATATTAGTAATTAATACTTGTATGCATTATGTATCCAGGTAATCCGATTTCTGTGTTGTAAGGATAACTTAATATCTTAACATCTAAAAGCCGCGATATATAACTCACGACTTCTTAGGTCTCAAAGCGTGTTTATCGCAGCAATACAACGAGAAGTTAAATAAACTGTATTTTTCCAGAGTATGTTTCTAATTTAAGCCTGTCACGTCATCGTAGTGGGTTGCGACACAATGATACGCCAATAATCGCCAGGTGTCACTTTATCATTAACAAACATCAATTCTAATAACCACACAAGACAGTGAATAACCCATGGGGGGGGGACAGGGGTATTAATGATGGTGGGAGGGGTATTGTAGTGGTTGAAATTCCACCCTTGGTTTGGCTATACCACTACTTTTTTCATTAGAGCATTCCGCATACTGACAACATATCTGACATAATTATAATGGTATATGTGCTAAAAAAACTAAGTTAGGGATGTATATCTCTGGGCATAAGTACATTTATCTGCTTGTTGTTATTTTGTCTGTAGGCAGTTTTTAGAATATAAACACAAACAGATTTCACATTACCTTATGATATCTATCAGGTGACAGTGGATGCAGCTCATCTCTGCTGGTGGTGTCACATCGTGACGTCATTATTGACGTCATCTACGTAACAGTCTGGGGGTAACGGGCTGCGTTATAGCATGGATATCTGATAAAACGCGTCTGCTGAACTACTCATACAGTAAACGATTTTAGGATTTCGCAAATTTTGCGCTTTTTACAATTTAAAAATAATGATATTAAGTTTTGGCAGGCGTATCCATGGTGAGCATTTTGAGTTGAGTTATGAATGAATGAATGAGTGAATAGGTAACACTGCTAATGCTCTTAAATCCCTGTCTGACAAGATCAGAAGCGCTTCAAACCAAATCATAGTCAAGAATCATATCCAGGGTCGGTCAAAGTAATCAAAGTGAGAGCAACATGAGTTCAGACTATTAGGATGGGAAACAAGATGCAATGAAGTGTCTTTAATAAATATGCGGTTCGTGCTTCTGCAGGAAGGGAATTCCAGAGGTCTGGACCAACAACATAGAAAGCACGAGAAGACGACGTAATAAAAGCAAATAATTGTAGCTGAGAAACAACAGGAGTTTAGTGAAACCAATGGACCACACTGCCGTGCAAAGGCAAAAGGCGGTATCTGTTTACTTTATAAGTTACGCACCTATTGTCGTTTGGCTTTGCAGAGCAGCATAATAAAATCAACAACATTGCAACAGTCATGATCTGTCTCGGATTTAATCATTATTACCGCAAATGAGTAAATAATCAATTATTTTATAAATGTTCAAATAAAAACGTTGACCTGATTACAAAATGGGCGGCGTTTGTGTGTGAAGTCATGAGTTGGGTGATCCACCCAGTCAGTAAAAGTGTACGTTTTCAGTTTTCATTTTTGAAGGGGTTAAGCACGAGATATATTTTTAATTATTATAACTGATTTAACGCTTTACCAGGCTCTGTTATTTTCTCACAAATGTCTTCCTACAATTGGAATAATAGATAGACATATTTAGAATTTCATGACGAATTCACGATTGGCGAAAATTTCACCATGGTCGATACTGCACCATTATTATCATAACATTATCATCTCATAACAGTTGAGTTGTTTCTGTTATCACTTCCCCGTCATTGCCCCGCCTCCGCCCTCATTCCAGCAAACACAAAACCTTTCTATAACAATGTTGGACCAACGTTAAAGACGTTGGGCCTACGCTGTATAAGGGCTATGCAAATGTTTAGTGCTTGCTGGGATGCCACTTGCCACTTTTGCTCAAATAATCACATTTGACATCATGACCATCACTCTTATCAAAGTCCGTCAAATTGTGTCTCTTCTCAAAAAATAATATTCAAAATAAATGAATCCATGAAGTCTGCTCTTTTCTCACAAATATCTTCCTACAGTTTGGAATAATAGATAGACCTATTTAGAATTTCACGAATTCACGATTGGCGAAAATTCCAACATGCTCTATACTCTATATCATTATTATCTATATAATAATGCTGTTTCTGTTATCACTGTCCCGTCATTTCCCCGCCTCCTCCCTCATGACACATTTGATCATCACTCTAATCTAAGTCCGTCATCACCAATTAAAAAATAAACAAAAATATAATCCATCAAGTGAAAGAGATACACTGATACATTCCAGCTAGATTGGACATTACAAGCAATTTGTTTTTGTGGGCCTTTTTTACGGATTCATTTTGGTCTATAAATTGTGTAATTAGTAGATCTAAACAACAGGATTCATCAGGATCTAGCCTATTAACCCTTTAACCTCCGGTCTGACTATGTTCAGTTTTTTTATTTTTTCACCAGCATATTAATAAATACAGTTTTTGATCAAACGTTACATCGGTCACCTGACCTGACCTGATGCGATCTACAACTTCAAGTGGGTGAAAATTCCAATTAAATAACTTCTAGGATTACGAAGGTATGACGAAAAGTAACTGTAATTCAAAGTTCGAGGCCTATGTGTGTTGTATTTAATTGATTGCAAGCTCACTCAATAATAATTATGTTTATTTAGCGGATGAATTTTGATTTGGGTAATGTTTTTTATCTCTTACATATCCTGTAACATCCTATATTTTAATTGGGTATGTCGCCACAAAATCCACAAGCTTTGCAATGTCCTCCAGATAGGTTGACGAAAGTTGTTGATTGATGTACAGAGCGATCGACAAATTTACGACAAATATGGAATATTATAGCTGACATTATATAATTTACAAAGAAAATACCAGTGGGCCTATCACATGAAATGATAGTGTACTTATAATCATGATCAATTACAAATAATTATACCAGCTGGACATTGGGTATAGTCAATTGCAGGTGATCAGGGGACCATCCCACTAAAATTAAGATTGCCTTCCTCTCATTTCCATTACAAAAGTTTAGATAAATCTTAACTATCTTCTATCTTGAGGGCGTACATTATGAGGGCGTAAATCATTTTAAACAAAAAAAAAAAAAAAATTGGTTGGAATTAAATCTGAAATTTCATCATAATTATGTCTGGTGTGTGGCTACTGAGTATCCTGTCAAGACAAGAAGAAAGACTAGGACGGACTTAGTTGATTTTAACACTTAAGGATGGATTTGATAATAAATTTAAATTATACGCTCTACATATTTTATTAATGTGATTTTGTAGTTTATTACTATTTATCTGTCCCAATGATTCACTATATCATATTTTATTCTGCATTTCTAAGCCATTATTTACATAATCATGATAATATACGCCATATTATGTAGTTATCATGCCCTTAACTACATGTTGTTGATGTGGGTACAGTTAATTGGTGTATGTTTCTTATCACGAAATTGCGGCTTTGAATTTAATCAATTTAAACACATACTTATATGACAAGCAACGAAATGACTTTATATGAATAATAATAGATTTATTTACATATGTATCAATATTTACAATATATTATTTACAATATAATATCATCGATTTGGAAGTTCACCACAACTGAAGTCATACAATACATCTTGTAGAATTGAGAATAACGTTTTAGCATCAACACATTTGTTTTAAAACATATTACATGGGTATAGTGCCATGCGACATAGAGTGGACTCCTCCGACTTGTAAAACTAAACGCTGAGCAAGCATTAACCCTTAGAGAACTGATGTCGACTACAGTAGACATTCTGTGTTTTCACTAGCACCCTTATAACCAGTTCTTAAAAATGTAATATGCTTTCAATCTTGAAATACTGATATAAGTTGGGACCTGAATTTCCCAAATAACACAAATTTTCTATCACTTGAAGTTGTGGATCGCGGTAGCGAGACACAGCTTCAAGTGGCTGAAAATTTTAAATTTGTTAGCTCAGTGCTCTAAGCGTTTAATAAACATTGGTTCAACGTCATGTGATCGCTGGGTAATGACTGTGGCCACCTGGACCTAATATAATTAAATTACCTTAATAACATAAAGGCACTTTTCAATTTGAACAGACATGAGTTCATATTTTTTTTACTGATAGTAATATTTTGAGAAATGCATAATATTAAGCATTTCTCACATTTGGCTCATTCTCACTAACAGGAGCCTGTAGTCGCAGGCTCAAATAATAACATACATCATAGCATATAAAAACCCAGTTTGAAGACACGATGTACATTATTACATCATCTGAAAAAAATGACGTCTTCACATAAGTGTACAATTTATGTACGCATAGGCAGATGCAGATACAATGAGATGTCGTCCCCATAATTTCATTTGGCACGCTAGACAAAATGGTAAGAAAATGCATAGTCTCAGCAAGAACTTTAACTCAGCAATAAGGCACTTAGATACGTTGCTATGTGAACGGTACACCACAGAGTATATAATATCATACTTACGAGAAACATTAAACTGAGAGTCCCTATTTGTGTCTACTTAACATAATAGGGTTACAAAATGAAACATACGACTCTCAAATATTAAGGTGATGTTTTACAAGCCATTCTTTAAATCAGATCCAAGCACATGCTTTCTCACCTACAAGGCGTGCATAACTTGATAACACGCAATAAAAATATGTCATAATTATCAACAATTTCAGCATGTGTGTAAACATGGTAAATACATTATGCATATTTGACAATAAAAAATTATGGATAAGGCACATTACATTGATTTTCCGCTTGTGAACGGGAGTATGTTATGACGCACTTAATTAATTAATAAAAAAAAACTTTAGTATTGCATATTATTTTGTGCAAAATCAAAACGCAGTAACAGCTCACTTTCAAGTTAGCTGTTACTGTCTTTTACTTTTGCAGATCACATATCATCACTTTGGTGGTAAATGATTGAATATGACTCCTGACGACGAAGTGACCCTGCCCAGTAAAAACGAGATTTGACCAAATGTTGGTTTAATGTTGGGTCAGCATCAAACCAATATTGATTGAGCGTCCGGTGCTTGCTCACGTACCACAAGTCATTTTATCGAATCAGATAAATCTTCACCCCTTGACCGCCAGTCCCGATTATACTCGTTTTTACATTTTTTATTAGCCTATTAAATACCAGCTTTTGAAGATATTAATGATAAACAGATAAAACGTGACGTCAATTAAGAAGATTTTAAAATCGCAAACCGTCATTTTTTGTCACATCCGGATCATTTTCACTCACTTGAAGCTGTGAATCGTGTCAGCGAAACACAACTTCAAGTGGGTGAAAATATCAATTAAATAATTTGGCGACTAAAGAAATAAAAAAAAATGGTCGTACTAACAGATGGTCATTAGAAAAAAGTGGGATCTTAAACAACGTGCTCAAAGCTATAGGTCTTTGGACGAAAAAAAACGAAATGTAAAAACAAAATTCTTTCACTTCCATCAATGAAAAAGAATAAATAATGCTCCATGAAAAAACAAATAGATTTCCGGAAAAATTGTCATAAAATAAATTGTTGAATTACATAACTACTTTTACCAGTCAAAATATTTATCAACAGATGATGCATTTACCTGATAACAGAATCCGTACACTAAGACACTTGTGTTAGCTTATCTCAATGTCTGGTGGTATTAATTAGAATTGTATGTGTTATCTATACTGCAGTGCAAAATCAAAAGGCAGTATCTGTTTACTTGGCAGTATCTGTCTACTTTGAGCAGATACTGTATTTCGGCTTTGCAGAGCGGTATACAGCGGTGTGGTTTATACCGTAAGGGGATTTAGTTGGCAAATGCAAAAATCTCACGACTTTGCAGAAATTCCCAAAAAATATGAGCGCGCCTGAATTATTTTTATATCATGAATACATAGGCCTGTATGCATAATTATTAATCTGTGATATGCAAGAAAATAGAAATGAAATGAAATGAATCGGGCTTTAGGTCACCTTTGTGCACATATAGGCTAAACTGGGCCAGGAGAACCTCTTGAGGATGGTGAGATGATTGATGAGATGACACTGTCCTCCAGACACAGGATTTTAAATTCGAGCCCTGGCGGTCTGAGGCCGAGCTCGCTACCTCTCGGTCACGGAGGCTCCCCACAATACTGACTTTTACACGTGGATGGGGAAGAAACATTTTTGTTCCTTTCAAACCGCCGAGACCGGGAACCGAACCCCTCCGCGAGAAAATAGAGATTATGTAGAAGGGATATATTTTCATGAGCCAACCACTTTGATGTGCGCTCCATCGCAATCTGTATTGCTGTATACTGTGCAAATGGTGGCTTTCTTTCATATTTTCCAACCTCAAGATTTAGTCTGGACATTATTTTTTATTCGATTTTTTTAAATCATCAAAAAATTTAAACTAGCGAAAATTGCGAATTTACAATACAATTATTTCCGCAGACGATGAGCAAGACACGTGGGAAAACCTGAACGATTACGACCGTGACACCCAAGTCTAACGCAAATTAACATTACCGAACGCACAAAAACGTAAACACAACGATAAGATGGCGACGGTTCCGGTTAGCAGAGTGTCTCCCTCAGCGCTCGGGTCGCCAAGGGTCAACCAGCGTAGCCAAAGGTCAGGAGCTTGTTTGGAATTTTCCTGTCTTATCTCTCCCAGATTCGCTCAGAGCCGGAGACAACTCGCATGGGGGCCACTAAGCCATAGATGTAAATATTTAGGTTGTGAAAAAATGCGTACAAATCCGCTTTTCCCTATTCTGTTTAGAACGGAACGTGTGTTTTGCATGAATATCGCTCGTTGGACATCCTGTATAAATGCGAGCCATTTTCGCACCGCGCCACGTTTTTGTGGTAATTTATTTTACAGTAATGCAAAAGAGAAGAGCACAATACGCAGAGCAAAAATCAATATTTTGATAGCTAACCACAAATAGTCGGCCTCTTGATGAAAAACCTCCTATGTCAATTGCATATATTTTGAAACACGGTAATAAAGTATGAGATGCAGAAATAATTCTAAAGTTGATCACGAAGCAAAATATCACACCACACTAGGAATATATTAACAATTTATTATGATTTGTTTTCTAAAGAAAAATCCGATTTTATTTTTATTTTTAAGCAAGAAAAGCAGAAGTGGATATAGGAGGTTTCGTTATTAAGCTGGCGGTATTGAAATTTACTATATTATTTAAGCGTCACTAACGGTCGCCTTTACACCGTGCATGCAAATTTCTAATCAGAATTGTCGCCCAAATTAGTTTACAAATTATGGCATCCAGTTAATATCATATCCAAAGTAGAGTCAATTATCCGCATTTAAATTAAATAGCATATGTGACGTTGAACGCCTGAAAAGTACACAGGATATCCCACTGATTATTGTAATAGATACAGAGTTATGACACAATTTATACAATATTTTTTAATGCCATTTTCTTGAGAAAAATATACGTAACCGTAAATGATTATCTTTATAAATATAATTGATTGGTAAATTGCATTTCTCCGATAAAATAGTATAATACATGTTGCTCATATGCTTCGTTAAGCTTGAGCAAATATTTCTCTCGGAGGACTCCTTAACTTTTTAACCGCCAAATTATTCAATTGGAATTTTCACTCACTTGAACTTGTGTCTCGCTGATGCGATCCACAATTTCAAGTGAGTGAAAATTATTCACATTCAACAAAATGGAGGTCAACAAATTTCCAATCTTGCTGCTTAATGTCACGTTTTAATTTTAACAGGTTTATAAGCTGATATGTAATGTGCTAATAAAAAATGCAAAAAGACTGAGGTAGACGGCACCGGCGGTTAAAGGGTTAACTTTGAAGTACTTTAAGGAGCGTTGAAGTACATTTTGACAAACGATGAAATATGACCAATTCATGAGGATTAGGGGATGATCTATCCCTTTAGTCCTAAATATAATTTAAGCAGTCGGCCATATTAAGGTATTGATCGCTGTGACGATACACACCTTAAAATGGCTGAATATTAGAGAAAAAATTAAATTTTAGAAATACAAAATATTAATTTTTTGATGCATATCTATTATTAAACATATCATTATTACGCAATAGCAATAACAATATAAAATATTCACGGTCACCACTGGCACACCAAGTGTTCACTCACTGGACGGCGTGACGTCATATAATCTCCGCAGTGACGTGTGTAAGTTTATGACGTCACGAAAACGTGGAGATCAGCGTTGAGCAATGCCACGTGCACAGGACCTGACGTTGTAACAACGCGCGTCAGTCACCCTGGGCACGTAAATCTGGTGGTTGCCTCCAATAAATGTCAACGACTCTCGTTGTCCGGTTATCCAATCTGAGATTAAGTTACTTTATCCAAGAAAGCTGGTGATGCTTTTGTGTCTGATAACAGCCACGCACTTTGTGACGTAAGGTGATGATTTTGACGTCCCTTAACGCCACAACGTGATAACGCGATCGTGAATTCGCTTTGGTAATGCCACATATTTATGTTGTGGTGTGGTGCTATTTGTGATTGAAGTTTAAATGCTTGACAGGATGGAGCAGGTTTTGACTTACTTTTTAAACCTGACTAAAGTTCATTGAAAATATATCGTGTGCGCAAAAGGCCCTCTTGGTGATAGATTTGATATAGGCCTAAGTAAGATAGCATGAGAATAGATGGTGTAACTCCCACATGTGGATGATATACCAAGCTCCCAGCAAACACAAAACATTTGTATAACATTTGTACAACGTCGGACCAACAATATACAAATGTTATGGAAATGGTTTGTGTTTACTTAGTTACATCCTATATATAATTTTTTATTCAATTTCAATTAAACTGAATTAAAAATTATTGTACAAATAAATAACAGAATTGAATTACAAAAATGTACACGGGGTAATACTGCATTCAGAGCTCTTGATTTAATTCATTGCCTACCTTAGGCCTGTATAAAATAAATAATTTTTGTTTGCGTATAATTATGAGAACTAAAGTTTTCTCAAACAATAGGTTATTATATATAATCACACATAGACTTACAGTGCTAATGAGCCTATGCTGATGAAAACAATTATTCAGGTATCGAAACAAACGTCGATTTGTTATACTAAATATACTCGACGTTGGTTTCGACAAGAACGTCTTGTAAAACATATTACTAAGAAGTCTATATAGTTCTGTTCACCGTAGGCCTAATTGTTCTTGCAAGGCTAGCTGTAATAAGTTAATTGTCTAACAAAAGTTCAGTTGAGCTGAGTTAAAACAAGTTCAGCTGAGCTGAGCTGGTTGTATTAAAAGTTATGTAACAAAACGTATGTATAAATATATATCAGCTTATTAGCCTATTGTTGCATAGTTCTGCAAACTGAGATTATACATGAATTTGAGCAAAGTCAAGGCTAGTTATATTTCACGAGTTGCTATGAGACATTCATTCACCGCATGATGGGGTGAGGGAAGGAGTCACGGGTAGGAAATTGTCTGACTAATGTTAAGTTTGTCCTTGTGACATCACTGCCACGCTCCTTCCATACGCCAGACAGAGAAGGCGTAACTGAGTCTCTCGTGCGCCACGTAGCTACAACTCGCTGGCATCTTGTTCTCCATGTCGTCACTACGTAACACCTGGTACAGGAAGTCTATGTATCGTGACGCGAGCTTTAATGTCTGGATCTTACTGAGTTTGTCTGAGGGCAGCGTGGGAATGATCTTCCTCAGCGACGTGAACGCATCGTTCAGGCTCTGTGTACGCTGGCGTTCACGTACGTTCGCCATGGAGCGCTGCTGTACGATCTCTTCCGATTCGGGGGCCAGAGCGCACTTCCTGTTTCGCTTATTTCCGCTCTTGCCCCCGGTGCTGTCGCCGTCGCTATCGTCGCTGCTGCCGCGACCGCGTTTCTTGCGCTGTGGAGGCTGAGGTCGGTGCGCAGGGTGCACCGCGGCCTCACCCAGGGGGGACGACCTCTCGGGGGAAGACCAGCCGTCCGTGGGGGAACCCCCGGGATATGACGTCACCTGGGGGTTGTTGTGCAGGGAATACCTGCTGTCACACATGTTACCTGAGTAGTACTTAACGTCCATGTTGTGCAGGTGGTCCGCGTCCTCAGCAGCGGACTTGTGCTCCTCCTTAACCAGAGGCATCATCTCAGTGGCCGCCGTCATCTCCTTGACAACACAACTAGTACCGATGTCTTTCACCAGATGTCCCCAAAGTACGGTACCGCTAAAACTCCAATGTCGTCACTAGATCCTACACTGCTTGCACAGATATATCTCAATCTTTATGCGTACTCAAATCTCGCTCTCCAGTGGTGAGTCTCGCAGGGTATGTGGCACCAGGTCGGGTGCTCCTGTAAGCATCTCACTGATAACCCACGCCTGAGTACAACAACAAAGTGATGGGTCGGCTCAGCAAGTTGCTCCGCCTCGACGATAGATGGAGCTGGCTGCAGCCGGGTACCGCAGAGGGATGTGTGTGTGGAGGATGGATCCGGATCGGAGTCTAATGCCGGGTAGATCCCGGGATCGCCAAGATGTAAGGGGGTGGGGGGGGGGGGTGAAGACCTACACGGATACGCTGTCATGACGATGAGATCATCAGCGGGCCGACGGCGCGCCAATCATCACTACCCACTGGACACACGACGTTGTTGCGACGTTGAATCAACGTCAATGACGTTGATTCAACGTCGCAACAATGTCGTGTACCAAGTGGGTAGGCCTAAGTACCAGCAGATGTCAGATACCGGGATCAGGGAGACCCCTCCTCCTTTCTCTGATCCCGTTTCCCATCCCGTTGCATCCCGGATGCCAGTTTCGCCCACCTTAGCAACCCAGCCTCCCACGGGCAGGCAGGTGAACAACCGGCTGTCAATCAGACAGATCGCTTAGCCAATCAGAGGTAGCCTAATGGGCGTGGTTACTGAGGTCCAGGTACATGCATATCAACGTAAATCGCGGTAATAATACGAGACATTGACGCAATGTCGTTTCAATGTTGGGCCAGCGTCCAACTTTGAAACTGCATTGGTTCAACGTCTCCTGGTTGCTAGGATGTAAACAAACCTTCGTGAGAGGTACGACAGTGACCTGTACATTGATACCACCTGGTCAAGCCACTGGTCAAGCCGGTCAACAGCCTCTGGTCAAATCTGGCATAAAACCACTACCGTAGTTGCTGACTCAGATCAGTTATCAATAGTTATCAATGTGAGTTGAAACCATAATGCATAAAAGTAAAAAATGGGATAGAAAAACTCCAAGAAAAGCATAATAATAATTATTATTATTCGCTACGTATTTAGTAATGTCAACTTCCAACTTGATCATACTTATGGGTGGTTTTCATGAACATTGGGGTAGTGGTTAGCACCGCTGCCTTTCACGCCAGAGTTCGGGGTTCGGTTCCCGGTCTCGGCGGTTTGAAAGAAACAAAAAAATGTTTCTTCTCAATCCACGTGTGAAAGTCAGTATTGTGGGGAGCCTCCTTGACCGAGAGGTAGCGTGCTCGGCCTCAGACCGTCAGGGCTCGAATTTCGCATCCTGTGTCTGGAGGACAGTGTCATCTTAATTATCTCACCATCCTCAGGAGGTTCTCCTGGCCCAGTTTAGCCTATATGTGCACAAAGGTGGCCTAAAGCCCGCTTCATTTCATTTCATTTTTTTCATGAACATTGATGAAAGCGACTCCTGAGAGTCTTTTGACAATCTCCCACTTTTCGAAGTGAATAAACGACTACTACTTATACTACTACCACTACTACTACTACTACTACTACTACTACTACTACTACTACTACTATTACTACTACTACTACTACTACTATTACTACTACTACTACTACTACTACTACTACTACTACTACTACTACTACTACTACTACTACTACTACTACTACTACTACTACTACTACTACTACCACTACTACTACTACTATATCTAACCCGATAGAAAAGTATTGATAAATGGGCATATATAGATGAAGAGAATGAATGAATGAGTGTATGAATGAATGAATGAATGAATGAATGAATGAAAGAATGAATGAATAAATGAATGAATAAATGAATGAATGAATGAATGAATGAATGAATGAATGAATGAATGAATGAATGAATGAATGAATGAATGAATGAATGAATGAATGAATGAATGAATCAATTAATCAATCAATCAATCAATCAATCAATCAATCAATCAATCAATCAATCAATCAATCAATCAATCAATCAATCAATCAATCAATCAATCAATCAATCAATCAATCAATCAATCAATCAATCAATCAATCAATCAATCAATCAATTAATCAATCAATCAATCAATCAATCAATCAATCAATCAATCAATCAATCAAATCCATTAAAAAATATAGCCATGGCGATAAAATATAATGGCCCATCCACTCACTCACCCTCTCCTTAAAAACTACACACAAAAATTATCACAGTTCACAGCCAAAGTGCAGTAACTGCGTCCGTACCAGTAAGTAGTTACTGCTTTTTTATCTTTGTAAAGTCGATTATGCCGAATAATATTGTCTAGTTGAGTGGTGTATTTGGTCCATGACAGCTGTAGATGATGAGCCATACATACATCTTTTCTTAGTGGTCAGTCACAAATAAACATAGCAATCCCCCATGACCGACTCAGTAAATCCTACAGCCTCAATATCAACTCTAGTTCATCTCAGTTAAAACAGAACAAACTAAATTTAACCTTCCGGAATAAAATATCATAATTCTAGAAATAGAGTATAAAGGTCTGCGTATAGCTTTTTGTGCTCAAAATAAAATATACACATAGCTTTTCGAAATATACAGAATATACATTGGGTAAACGTGTTGTGTTTGCTGGGAAGGTTGTGGGCCGGTCAGAGGTGTGATTGTAAATTCAAGTGTCGGTTTACTCTGTCAGCCCAGGCAGATACATAAACGTGGTCTGTAAGAAAAACAAATATTCAACCCCGATATACTATGCTGGCTTAATGTTGGGCAACCGTCCACCACGGTGGCCCAACATTAAGCCTATATAGGATATAATACACAATAGATACGTATCGATTGCGAAAGCGCGAAACTTCTTATCTACAAGTTAACCCTTTAAACACTCACGTCCCACATAATTAAGCACATTTTGATCAACATTAAATCACAATTTGTTTAATATTGGAAAAAAAACTACAATTAAATCAAACTATATTCAGAGCAATTACTTGATGTATTACATTTAGTTATTTTTTCAAAAAAATTAAGAATTTAAATTTACTGTTCGGTACGAATTTCTGCAGAATTCAAACTCATGCTCACTGCTTTGAATTTTTTTTAAATTGCCTGGTGGTTGAAGATTTAACAATACTACAGAGTGTATGTTAAGCTCAACTATTCCACTGTATAGCCTGGTAGAGAGCGATGATCTTCACAGTTTTAGAGCTGCATCTCATAGTATTCTTTACCACAACGAATGGTTGATGTATATTAAAAAACCTTAAGTTAGTGTGTTTTCCCAGTATTTCGGAATCAACAAAACATACCGGGGAATTTGAGTTATTTTAAATCTTTATTGAACTTGCGTTTGAATGACCAGTTTGCTCAATCCTGGTCTGCTGACGTTAATAGTAGCAGTAAGTGAGTAAGTAGTCTACAGAATGTATAAAGTTAATTTAACCTTCGAAAATTACCTGACTGTATTTCCTGATTACCTTAGATTTACTTAATTTAGATTTAGATGCCGAAATAACAACTTTCTTGTGGAAAGGGATGCGAGAGAAAATGTTCCCAGGATACCCCGAATATGTACATATTGAATATGTAATAATGGAAGTAGGCCTATAGGAGACGAATTCCACTCCCTATGGCGGTGTAAACACTTTTGTAAAGACAGGTTATTGTGTCTGAAATGCCGTTTATTTATTAACCTTCCAACGCCAATTTTTCAAAAAAATATGAATCCAAAATTGTTCTCTACCACCGCTTGGCAAATTTATAAATATTATTATACAAATGTTAAATCAATCTATGTATTATTTCATAGTGGCAATAACGCATGTTGTTTTTTAACCAACGTGATAAATTTGTCTTGTCTTTTATTGTATTGTCGCAAATAAGATAATGTCAAATGGTTATCAAAATAATGAAGCAAACATTATGACATATTAGCAGGTCTAGCTTATCATGTTTATAAGCGCGAAGCGCGGGGTATTTATTATTCCCCAGCAATGCAAATTTTAATTTGAAAATAAGACGATTGTAGCAACTAAGAAGTTAAGGCCATTATATATTCACTGTAATGGTCATAGCGCGTGTACATTATCTTATTTAAATTTTCACCCTTTTAAAATTCTCGCTACCACTATCCACATCTTCATTTGGATGATATTTACACATATTTGTTTAATTTGGGACCAACCATTTGAACATCTTGATATTTAGGCATTGATTTCATTTCCAATAACTGTGATTTAACTTGATAATAAAGCAGATTCAGAACAATAGTCGTGATTGGCGATGAATAGGTTAATTAGGTTTGTCACATATCATCACCCTCACGTTAATTTATAGAACTAATCCCAGCAAACACGGGTCATTCACCCAATGCTGTTTCAATGTTGGGTCAGCGTCGAAGACGGTGTGCCAACATTGAAACAGCTTTGGGTGAATGCCCCGTGTTTGCTGGGATGTTATGTGTGACAATTACTATATCAGGCTGTACATTTCATTGCTAAAAACATGGGAGTTGCACAATATCATATAGTAACCCTTTAATCGCTGCGCGCACTATAATCGTGTTTAATCCTTAATCATTAGCAGATTATTGTTATTGAGAATGAAATGTGTGCTTAGTGGTCTTAAATTAAACACTTGAGTATATTTTGTATGTAGTTTACATGACTGTAAGTACGACAACCACATCATGATGATATCAGACTTTAAAGTGATCACATTAATTGTATTTATGTTATTGTGTCACAAAATAATATGGCAAGCGCACTATTAAATTTCAACATTGTAAATTTAGTTTAGATGATTCACCATGTTTGCAAAGTTATTTTTCTTGTCATCACACAATATTCCATCCACACAATTTGTTATGTGATTTGAAAACGCCTGATTAATTCAAAATAATTATGAGCTTTGGTGGGAATACGGTTGTAACTAAAATAGACATGAATTTTACCATGTTCACAGAGTAATGTACAAAGGTGGCCTAAAGCCACATTCATTTCATTACAGAGAAATGGGAGAAACAATGCATTGTATAACATATCCATAGTTAATAATATAACGCTAAACTTCCCTACTGTTCTAACCGGAGTTTTCAACCTTGTGCAGTCGAGCTGACATCCCTTCATCCTATATCAAGTTCTCCCAGTTACTGGGAGTACACATGAACGTTGGGAGAACATTGTATGAATATTAGGCCGACCTATTTCACATTTTCCCAATATTTACCCAGTGTTTGTCCACAGAGTGCTGGGTGCAGGTATATTTAGTGAGGGTGGTCGGGTCACGGGATAGGGTAGATCCCAGGGTACAGGTGTAAAAAGGGTAACTCAATGTGCCCTTCCTTTCCCGCCTCGAGGTATCCTAATCCTGCTCCCCGCCGTCACGGCAAGCACCCCCTACAGGTACCTCTGTTATCGCAAGCCGCTTGGCCGCTTTGATAATCTCTAGCGTCACTAGCGGGTCGCTGCGGGGGACCAATTGGGGGCTCGGAATCGCTGCAGAAGGATATGCCACCACAACGTCGCACTTGGTATTTTCTGCACCCCATGGAGACACCTAGCGAATGAGTTGATGGCTGCAAAGACCACGTGGCCAACAGGAGCGGTTACTACGGGCTGTAGTAAATTAGAACCATATGTCGAACAAGTTAGTTTTGTTTAGAAAACCCATTATTCATTAGGTATGCAATAAAATTGCCTCTATCGTTATTATAATGTGGTTATAATATGTACTAATAATAATGTTATAATTATATTTACTATTTTAGTGTTGTTTGTTGTGTTACGTTGCATAATTTTTTTTACCAACTTGAATTTGTATATCGCTACCGCGGCCCAGAACTTCAAGGGGGTAAAAATTACTAAAATTGTGTGTAGCATAGGCTACAACCTAAATCAAAGCATATGCCAACCTTGCTAAACGAGCTCTCCTTTTTCTTCCAAATTTGCATGTTTGAAGGATAAATAAATATACTAAATAAAATGAATCGGGCTTTAGGCCACCTTTGTGCACATATAGGCTAAACTGGGCCAGGAGAACCTCCTGGCGATGGTGAGATGAATGAGATGACACTGTTCCCAGACACAGGATTCGAAATTCGAGCCCTGGCGGTCTGAGGCCGAGCACGCTACCTCTCGGTCACGGAGGCTCCCCACAATACTGAGTAAATAAATATACTAACGACATTTGTAGACCTGATTATAGTGTTTAACGTGTTGAGATAAACCATACCTGGTATAATAAGTCAATTTAATCGAGAGTGCTTGATATCCTTTTACCAAATCATACACACACACGTCTGTATTTATCAAACTAAAAATGTTGCGCATGCCCTGATGGTGGAACAGCGCTGCAGACTCTGGTTCATCAATAAACCAATATTGGATCACTACCTCATGTTTGCCGGGCTATATTTCACTGTAAATGTGCCCTAAATGTTTTATAGTCCGGGGCCAGGGTTTGGTTTGCATCTTCTCTATACAGCAAGGCTAGGCTTATCAAGGTCGTGTGAAATCCAGCCTTGCTGTAGAGAAGATGCTAGTGCGCTTTGAATATAGAACAACGGATCTAGGAGTCAATAACAACAACCAAGTTTGCAAAGGAGATAACATATCTAGTAATATATTGATCTAGAAGACTCTGCATGAAATAAATAACTTACTTCCAGAACTGTTCCATATAAACATATAATGCAAATTGAAATTTCCAGCGCGCCACCGAGCCGGGTTAAAAAAACTCCAGATAACAACCCCCCCCCCCGCCCGCCCGCTCCCCCTGTAGATTGAATGGTGCCCCCCTTAATAATCGTCACCTTGGTATGAAGGGATCTGGAAATTTCAATTTGTATTACATGTTTATATGGAACAGTTTTGGAAGTACGTTATTTATTTCAACAGAGTCTTCTCGAAATTAGTTATTTTAAAAATACTCCAGCCCCCCCCCCCCCTCGGAAATTAAATGGTGCCCCCCTCTAAATATTGAGAGGTGAATAAGTGAATAATGCTTTACATGGTTTTCGGTACATTGTGACCATATTATAATCCGAAAAAAGGGTGTACGAAGTAGGCCCCCTACATGTATATAGACTAGTGTAGAGCACCATCGACAGTGTGCAGTATCCTAATTAGGCATATATCATTGCACACTCCAGAATTTGAACATTTTTGGGCACTGGGAGCTACAGATGAGCTTTTTACACATGATGTATATAAACGTCCTATGCCTAATGGTATACTATGATTTATTTACTATTCATCTTCAAAATTTGTGGTGATTTTTTGTTGATTTCTAAATGACTGAGGCTGAAATATATAATACAATGTATTATACATTTCTGGTAATACCTCATTTTCATGACATTTCGACTGATAAATCCTTTTATGAAATCATGTTCGTGGTTTAAGGGGACCTGCAAGGTTAAAGGGTTAATTTTAAAGTTATTTAACTAGATAATCCAATTGTGGTATTATTTTAGATATTTGAAGATTTCTTCGATATCAAAAAGTAAATTCCAATGTAAAAAGATATATTTTTTGAAGATCAAGGACCTTTAATGCCGAAATGTCAATTGCAAGGTGAAATGAGCGAAAATATAATTTTAACAAATTATAATAACACAATGTGATAGCTTGTTTCAATTTAAAAATATATTTCTGATAGTAATTTAATACTAAGTCTCATTCCGAAAACATTTTAGACAAATGAAAAAGAAACAAGTGCAATTCATATCTTTGATGAGATTTTAACTTTCAACTGCATTTCGTAGTACAATGTTGATGGTTAAATGTCACATTTATGGCTATAAGGTTATCTACCAATTTTTGAATTAATAAAGTGTTCTTCAACGCCTTCCCATCGTCCTTCAGCGCTTTTCAGGAACTGTAAATGTCCCCCAGATGCTCTCCAACTGCTGCCAATCACCCTTGAACACATTTCTTCAACACATTCCAATCGCCATTTAAAGCCTCTTCTCGTCACCTTTTAACGCATCCTACTCGCCCTTTTACTCCTCCCCATTGTCTTTTAACGCCTCTTCAGCGCCCATTAATGCCTTCTCATCGTTCTTAAACGCCCAACCATTGCACTTCAACGCTTCCCCATAGCTCTTGAAGGCTTTCCTATTGTCCTTTAACGCTTCCTTGTCGCCCTGTACTGCATCGCCACCACCTTTTAACACACCCACTCGCACTTCAAATCCTCCTTGTCGTCCTTCAACACCTTCACATTGCCCTTTAACACCTCTTTGTCGCCTTTTCGCGCCCCCCCCCATTGCTTTCTGTCATTTTGCTGGCAATTTCTTGTTATTCCTTGTAAGTCCTTGTTTAAAATGACATTTAGAGTTGATCTTTTAACAGTGAGTTTGCTTAATCATTGAAAAATATAAACACATGTTATTAGCTTGATAGAAGAACTGAATAAAATGAATGATGTAAACACAATGTACATTGTATTCCTTAAATTTCACTGCTTTTTCATGGTATAACTCCCAATAAATTACTGCGTTATGTCACATTTCGGCACTGACGGTCATTTATGTGAAATTGTAATACGATAAAAACAGGACAAACTATTGATGAGATAAATGATGATGTACAGTTCATGACGTGAGTTATGGGTTATAGGGCATGCATGGTGGGTTGCTGAGTCTTTTCCTTTATTCACCTAATAAGGGATTCTGGGCATGTCTAGGGGGATTTACCCCCAGGCATGTCCATTCGTTCAGAAACTCGGGTTGGATATAACACCAGTGCCTGCACTAACATTGACACCGACATTTTTTTCCGAATGATCGTAAAACAGTAGCTATACACTAATTAGTAATAACAATTTCCTTCTTCCAAAGTCTTTGGTGGCCATCTTGGATTTAACTAGTTTTTGGTAGTCAGATTTGATAGACTTTTTCCTGCCGTCAGATACATCTCATTGGTGACAAAACCACTGGAAACCACTTGATAAAATTTTCCGCGGTTCAAGTGGATTTTCGCATAAATCGACTACCTAATATTTCTGCTTGTAATCAGCAGAACTTCATGATTTTTATATCAAAATATACTTGTTTTAGAAAAGGATTACAGCGAAACAGACTTCGAGTCATGAAATAGTCACATATATCATTTATATGCAATTCATGTTATGTTATTGAATGAAATAGTATTTAAAATGTTATAGCAAAATTTTGCTATTGTCCTTGTCAATATACCTTAAATTGCAAATAAATGATAGGCGCAACTATTTAGTGACTCAGAACCTGTTTCAATGTAGGGCCTAATCCTTTTGACAATAAATGTAAATAAATCATAAAGTTATGTTGATTATTAGCCGAGATATAGCGGTTTTAACAATTTGGCAGACATCTTGGACGCCATCTTGAAGAATGGAAAAGGCTCCAGGAAAATTACACTGAGGCATGTTTTTTTTGTTTTCCCATTAAGCCTAATTACAGGTCTAATTCTATTCACCTGATTGACAGGTGGGGGTAGGAGGCCCCAGCAGAAACGAGACGTTGAAACAGTGCTGTTTTAATGTTGTGTCAAAGTCGTAGACGGTGGACCAGCATTAAACCGGCATTGATTCAACTCATCATGTCTTCTGTATCTGTTTATATGTATCTGTATAAGAGCCTCGCATTTGTTCAGCTCATAATGTTTTACCAAAAAACATTTTTTTAAGTTTGTTTGAGTCCAGTTGCAACAATGAGCTGGCCCCATGATAGTCAAAGCGAAAATCAATGACCCAATTATTTACGATAAAAAACCACATGCCAAGGGATATATGTGAGCATCAATTCACTTCCTACCCTGCAACTTGCAGTTCAAAGCTACTCACCAGGTGGGGTGCATGTACAGCCAACTATAACAATTATAGCAAAACTACCGTGGTTAATAATCACTAGGTGGCTCTTAACTGTTTGAAAAATGAGCTGAGATTAGTTTATTTTACTGTATGGCCGATTTCTCAAAAATAGTCACAATAGCAGCATTTTTCGGGCAAGAAATAGACATTCGAATAACAGAAAAACGAATTACTTTATCTTCCTGAGGTTTCTACTATTGGAAAGATTAGGTACGTGACAGACACCGAATACACCATTATAGGGATTGCAATATCCTTTCACACTTAAAAAGTAAAGTGATACAAGTAACTCAAATTTTTTTATTTTTAAATCGTTAGTTTTACTAGGTTGCTGTCCATGGACGTTTTTTAAGGGCTAAGTGTGCTATTGTGACCAAAAGACAAATTTGGATAATTGCTGCTATCGTGAAATTTGAATACATGATAAATGTACTTTCGTCTCCCTGTCACGATGTAATATCTAATTATTTGTTTTGATTGATGTGCAAAGTGATTAAAGCTGCTTATTTTCTTTATTTTTCCACACTTATATTCCTTATTCAATTTTTATCATATTTTTTTGTCGATTTGCTATCGTGACTTCTGCTATAATGACCAAAATTGCTTTATGTCACGCTATCAAGTGAAGTACATAAGGACATTTTTTTCATTTTTTTTATGAAATCAGCCGTATGACTTGTGCTTGCTAGCAGATCTGCCGTGCAAAGCCAATGAGCAGTACTACAGCATAGTAAGCAGATACTGCATTTTGCCTCTGCAGAACACCGATAACCTGTTGCAATTTTAATTATTAATGGAGATGCAAGCCGGGACGACACCGCAATAACCGTGCCTAAATCGACACTGTTTATACATTTTAATACCTCAGAACAGCGAATGAATTTTCTGCTACTTGAAGTTGTGTCTCAAAGTGAGTGAAAAATGAAATAAATCGGGCCTTAGGCCATCTTTGTGCACATATAGACTAAACTGGGCCAGGAGAACCTCTTGAGGATGGTGAGATGATTGAGATGACACTGTCCTTCAGACACAGAATTCGAAATTCGAGCCCTGTCGGTTTGAGTCCGAGCACGCTACCTCTCGGTCACGGAGGCTCCCCACAATACTGACTTTCACACGTGGATGGGGAAGAAACATTTTTGTTTTGTTCAGACCGCCGAGACCGGGAACCGAACCCCGAACCCTGGCGTGAAAGGCTGCGGGGCTAACCACTTCCCTTGGGCCCCCGCCCACGAAGTGAGTAAAGATTATTCAGATTTAAAAAATGTTGGTCAACGATTTTGACATCTTGCTGAATTATATCACGTTTTATCTTTACTGTGTGCAAAAGTTGGTATTTAATGTGCCAATACAAAAAATGAGGTTTGAAAGGGTTTTAAAGAATAACAATATCTCCTTTCGAAGTTATTTGTCTAATTTTGTTCTATTCTAACATACAGTATAAATACTTGCAAAAGATTGATATGATTGTATGATAACAAAGAAAATAAAAAAAAGACTACAAACGTATTCATAATGATACATATTTAACACTCTTAGTAATCGTGGTAAACGTGAAGATTGTATATCGCAATACTTAGTAGTAACTTTCTAGAAATGTATTATAAGCGTTCGGCTATCGTACCGTTATAAAAGGGATTGCAAGCTAACAATTCCTGGTAATCTATCACATGGATTACCGGGAATATAATTATTAGCCTTTCGTTTTTATTTTTTCACAATCCAATTTCACAACCCAAATTTATACACGCGAGAATCAACTGATGATTTTGGAGTGTGCGTATACATGATTTTTAATTTCACAATTTTGACTATTAATATTGGCCTATGTACAGCATATTATGTACAGTGAACCCCTAATATTAGCTAATAATACTGAATTTTATTCACCTATGCTATTCTCGATTGTTTGTAGCTCCCTATCCGAAGTATTTTGTTATCTCTCTTATTGTTTCTATCTACTATGCATATATCAATGCGTCTATTATTGCAGATATATTGTAGCAAATATGATAATTCTAAACTCTAAATTAGTACCAGAATGATACTCATTACTAAGATTATTAATTACTTTACTTAACCTATCACTCTATTCATTCTGGTGTAGAATTCATCTTAATATTTTGTCGTTTGACAAATAATTCAATTTATGTTCTCCTTAGGCTATTATTGCCTCAAAATTTTAATTATATTGTGATTGTATCTCCTATTAGTGATAGAGGAGTATAATTTCTCATTGACTATGCTTGTGTATATCACTCTCGCTAAGAAAAACATGTATTTGACAATTGTTTGAATTCATTCAAAAGTTGCATCTCAGTCGAAACAAATATTTTTTTCGGTGAGCTATTAATTCAAACTCTCTTCTGTTCAGATATATGTCTAGGCAGAAAATGTTGTTATTTTGCCTGCTCTATTAATGTATGTATAAACATGTTTAATTATGTAATGTACATTTAATGGTGTATACATTTTTTTGTAATGTATAGTGATGTACATCAAAGTGGTGCTATAATGTTTCTTGATTGCACTCCCTGCCGTATCCATACAACAAAAAATATCCTGCATTTCGTTTACTACTCTGCAAAGCCAAAAGGCAGTATTTGCTTACCTTTTCAGTAAGCAGTTACTGTCTTTCGGCTTTGCACGGCAGTATAATAGTTGTCTCAGATTTCACTGTTTCTTGATTATACTCAGCATAGTCTCTTCCTCCACATAATTCTCATAATTATGCTGCCCTGCAAGGTCAAAAGGCAGTAACTGAATGCATCATCTGAATTTAGTTCACTGGGTGAAGTCCAGTACACCCCTGCCGTTAAGTTTGCCATCCACCAACATTTTCAGAACTTCTTGTGCCTGCTCGGGTTTAAACACAGTGATTTCCGGAGCCTTCACCTAAAAAAAAATATTATATATATTACAAATGAATATTGCTATAACCTCTCAGTGACAGTGTTTTGCACTATGGTTTATCAGTTTATAACAGGTTCGAACTCATGACGTTTTTTTTTAAATTTGAAATCGTTAAATGTCGCAATTATCTCTTTCTGCTTCATTTGAATACTACGACAATATACATTCAGTGCTGGGATCGACGTTATAGGCGTCAGAATCTGATATCTATTATAAACGTCAAATTTTGACGCCTAAAGTCGGTCCTCGCACTGAAAAGGTTAAAGCAGCGAGGGATGCAATAAAAAACGGTAATTTCAAGGCCACAGAATAATTGCTTTACCGGCTATATGTACCATTATATTATCCGAGGTTGAAGTTGTATTCATGTTTAAAATTCGCTGAACCAAAATATCACAGCACTTGTTTCCATTTAAATGCGAGTCGAATGTTGTTAAAAACTCCAATTCTTCAAGCCGAAAGATACATATGCGCTTCGCAAAGACTACCCAGCAAACACAAGGTCGACGTTGACCCAATGTTGGATTAATGCTGGGCCATTGCCTGCCACATCGGCCAAACAATCAACCAAAATTGGAACGTACATTGTAATTGTCTCGTGTTTACTGAATTTAATATAAAGCTGTGATCTCACTGCGAGCTGCCTCCTGCTTATTACATGGCAAGGTATATATAAGGCGGATGTCTTTTCAAAATTTAGATTCTCAAACTTAATATTATTATTAACCCTTACAGCTCCGGAAGTCGACTTTATACGTCAGAATTTGACGTCTATTAGTCGATACCTGCACTGAAAGAGTAAAAACTTTATAATGGCCGTACACCCATAATCACAGGGATTCAAATGAAGCGGCAAGAGCGAGCCAAGATATTTATTATGATTTCGAATAATTAAAAATCCCCTTTGGTCTCTTGGCTTATTTAAAATTATTTTAGCGCTTCAAGGGTTTCCTATTATTAACCCTTACAACGCTGAAATATTTTTTGTATAAAAGATGGAGACTGAAGGATTTTTCCAACTTGAAATCATCATGAACGTCTTAGTTAGCTCTCTCCGATTCATTTAAATATCTATGTTATGGGTTTACGGCCATTATACATATTTTAATTCTCTCAGTGCGGGGCTTAGACGGGGCACCTGTCTGGCACTTCGTTTCCAGACGCTGAGCTGGATGTTGCTTATAGACTTCAGAAATTCAAACAAGATGACCGTCGTTTATACTGCTCATACCCGCGAGGGCGAGCAAACTGGTGCCACGCGTGTTTTTTCAATAGGCAGCTGGTCCAGGGCAGCTGGTCAGCCGGGCTGTGATCGGCGACCTCTTCAGCTATGCGGGGATCGACTTTACACATCAGAATCTGACGTCTGTAGACGTCAGATTCTGATGTTTAAAGTCGATCTCACTGTAAGGATCTAGAGTCGTCAGTCACGTACCTTGCCTTCCACCCACAGATCAGCCACCTTTGACATCTGCTCTGGATTTCCCACCAGACACGTTTGGATGGACTTGGAGGTGAAGATGGTGGTGGCCAAAGGAATACTCATGGTGCCACCTGCAAGACCAATCTCCACCTGCCGGCCTCCCTGTCAATCAACAAATACTTTTATAAAACAACCACGAATTGTGAGTACAATATATAGGCCTACTATGATAAAAGCTGAACACCACACACAACGTCTTTTTTACCAATGACTTTTAAGGACTTTCAATGATTTCAAGGACTTATTAATGATTTCAAGGACTTTCAAGGATTTTCAAGGATTTCAAAGATTTTCAATGACTTCAAAGGATTTCAAGGATATCAAGGACTTTCAAGAATTTGAAAAACTTTCAAGGACTTTTAAAAATTTCAAAGACATTAAAGAACGTTGAAGGATTTTAAAGACTTTCAAGGACTTTCAAAGATTTCAAGGATATCAAGGACTTTCAATGGTTTCAAGGATATCAAGGACTTTCACGGATTTCAAGGACTTTCAAGAATTTTCAAGGATT
Source organism: Flabesymbios commensalis (assembly GCA_964017125.1). Taxonomy (NCBI): domain Eukaryota; kingdom Metazoa; phylum Annelida; class Polychaeta; order Terebellida; family Flabelligeridae; genus Flabesymbios; species Flabesymbios commensalis. Next base: position 40,216,607 of record OZ024910.1, on the reverse strand, counting down.
TCAAGGACTTTCAAGAACTTTCAAGGACTTTCAGGGATATCAAGGACTTTTAAGGATTTCAAGGACTTTAAAGGACTGCCAATGATTTCAAAGACTTTCAAGGACTTTCAAGGATTTCAGGAACTTTAAAGACTTTCAAGGATTTCAAGGATTTCAAGGACTTTCAATTACTTTCAAGAACCACAAGAAAAAGGACTAATCAAAACAGCGAAAGCCACAATATTAGGGTACGTAGTGATTTTATAGTGCTATAGCAAAGCATTTCCATGGCCTTGACTATTATTTGTCGAATTCAAGCACTTTCCAGGTTTTCAATAACATATCTGTACGGATCCAATTTTTTTCCAAATTTCACCCTAATAATATGTTAAATCACACACATGGCCTGAGAAAACCTAGGGCGTGTATATGCAATTGGCTTGATAGCAGTGCAGACCAATCAAACTTAATATTTTGTTACGTTTCAGACGCTTTTAAAAGCAATTGCATTTTATTTGGTATTCCAAACCGAAAATATTTTACCCATAAAAAATCACATGAGACAATGTATGGCCCTTACTAGGCCTATATCACCGTCGACAGCTACAGATATGTTTATCAGTGTGTTTTGTGGTATTTGTCTTGACTTGAGAGCTGTCACATAATCATGTCCTGGGATACTCACATTGCGCAGGGATTTATGAAGTATATTAGCTGTACTGGCCGCCCCTACAAGATCTACTGCCGCGTCAAAATGGCCGCCGGCATTCTCTTTGGCTAAAGCTGCCATGTCTTCAGCAGTGCCTGTAAAAATGGGATGATTGTACACATCAAAGCATTATCACATACTGCTCTGCAAAGGCAAAATGCAGTATGTGCCCACTTGTAGAGTAAGCAGGTACTACATTTTGCCTTTGCACGGCACAGTAAATTATTTTACGTGTATGTCAAATAGGTCAAATGTATCAAGTAATAACTAAAGTTTACGCTATATATCCTTGTGATCTAGGTGAACTGATTTGACCTAAATAAATTATTTGTCACATAAAATTAAAAAAACGGCGGCCATGTTGGATTTGCCGAAGAAATATGTGAAGTGAAGTTAAACGTACAAGAAATGAATGTTTCGAAATGAATGTTGCGAGAGGCATGGGGGCGATTTTTTCAAAGTTATTGTTCGAATAGAAGGCAAATCGATCATAAAACCGATCTCTGGAAGCAACGGTCTCGAAATTAACAAATATGACCCAACTATGTTCAAAATAAATGATTAGCGAAAAGCGGCGTAATTGTTGGGCGGGCTAAACATAGGCTACACAGTTTTTGTTATGAATTTAGGTGAATTTAATGCCCCTAATGGATTGTAGGTTTACAAAAATGAGAACATTCTCGTCACAGATAGCATACGTATAGTCCTGTTGTACTTGTACATACTGATTATTAAAGATAGGAATTTCCAGCGCAATATGATTTGTATTGCCATGATTACAGGAAACTGTAAATGTCCGGTAAAAATCGTTGTATATAAATTATTATCAAATTAGCTTTATAATAATGATATTAGACAAATCGGCCGTACAGATCCACAATGCAGTAGCTGCTTCCTTGCTAAGTGAGCAGTTACTGCCTTATGGTTTTGCAGAGAAGAAACATATTCTTATCACGTACCATCTCTGGACAGCAAGATGACGCCAGTTGCACCCAGGTTGAGTGCGTCCTGCAGTTTATTTTCCTGAAAATATATGCATTTGTTGCATAGTTTTTAGTTTGTGTGGGGAAATAAATACATGTTAAAAGGGGAAAAAATGGTTATTAAATGATGGATTTTATTACTATCGTCAAGCACATACTAGTAGCTACATAAAAGTGATTGCTAAGGAGCAGGCGTTTCCTGCTCAACCTTTTCTGTGTGTTTCTTTGTGCTAAGTCATTTTGAAAATAGAAATGTAAGAATTCGATAAATGGTAATTAACATATGAAAGAGTTTTATTATGAAAGAGGGCTGTTCAAACTTTTACCCGATTCCCTCTATCAATGGACTGGCTCGGACACTCTTGCTGCAAATGGTTTATTAAATGGACCTGGTGTTGCAAAAGAGATAAAACGCGCTACCGATAAAAAACTATAACATGTGTCAATCTAAAACAGAACTCTCAGTGAACCCTCTAAGCTTAGTTAAACATTTCGCCAAGAACGACCATAATCGTTTTTAATCCATTATATTAGTAAATTTAATCACTATTATTGGACTGAAATAAGTGCTTAGACATGAAGATTTTCAAATGTTCAGGGTCTCAAATTGAAAAAAATGAGCAATTTTCACCCGCTTGAAGTTGTGGATCGTGGTAGCGAGACACAACGTCAAGTGGGTGAAAATTACTCATATTTCTTTAATTTGAAAATGTATATAAGATAAAGTGTCAAAACAACGGTATGTACCGTACCACGATGTCAGCCACATAGACTTGACATGGCTGAGGCGCGATGGCCTGCACCCACTGTGTGGCCCACAATCCAAGTCCTCCTGCACCCATCACCAGAACCCTGCCGTAACCTAGACAACACAAACGCACACTTTTAACACTCAAAATGTACACGCGATAATTTGAGCTCACATAAAGTATTGGGGTAAGTTGAGCTCACGTAAATTTTACGTGTAATAAACTATGTGAATAATTAATAATAGTGATGTAAATTTTAAAATTTATTGGCATAAATGTTAAGGACACGCATAGAGATTTATATTCTTATCTCCAGCGGCGTTATTGTTATCCTTGTATGTCCCATAAAATTCAATATAAAAAATTATATAATCTGGTTGAATAGGGGTACTGCGCTACTCTGCAAGAGAAAAAGGCAGTATCTGCTTAGTTAAAAAGCAAATAGTGCTTTTTGCCTTTGCAAGTGAGTAATTTATTCAGCTAGTTAAACGGGGGTTTAATTAAATTTCACTATACATTATGTTGCGGGCTCGTTAATATTGCGTTTGGGTATTATTAAGTTGTAATGACCGTATGCATAACATAGATATTCAAATGAAGTAGATGGAGCTAGCTAAGACATTTATGCTGATTTCTATTTGAAAAAAATCTCTTTATTCTCCATAGTTTCTACACACAAATTTTAGTTCAGGGTTAACCCTTTAACCGCCAAATTATTCAAATTGAACTTTCACCCACTTGAAGTTGTGTCTCGCTGACGCGATCCACAACTTCAAGTGAATGAAAATTATTCAGATTTAACAAAATGGAGGTCAACTGTTTCCAAATCTTGCTGATCGCTGTCACATTTTTATCTTTAACATATTCAAAAGTTGGTACATAATGTGCTAATAAAAACTGAAAACCCGAATATATGCGGCACCGGCGGGTTAAAAGGGTTAACAGACCTACCTCTATATTTGATTCCGTCTTCCACCTGCTTTGTAATGGTGCTCACCGCGTGGTACGTAGTCAGCGAGCTACATGTAAGCGTGCAAGCAATGCGCATGTCAGCGTCTGCCGGAAGCTTGTGAATCTTGTCATAGGAGTTGATGATGAGGTACGCTTGGAATCTAACCAGTGTAAAACAGAACTTATTAGACAGTTAACCCTTCACAGCAGACACAAGACGTTGAATCAATGTTTTTGTATATTATATTTTAATATTTTATACACACATTTTACGGTTAAACTTTTAGGTTGTGAAGCATATATCTACGTTGACGGCGTGATGATTCGATATATAGTTGGAATTTTTTGTGTTGTTCAAAGAGAACATAACAGATAGACGCAGGTCTGTAAATCCTCTTGTCATTATTTAGACAGTACTATTTGAGGTTTTCACTGCGGTGACTCACCCCCCGTCACGACCAACACCAAAGTTAAATTCTGTGGTATCCGGGCAGAAGTTAAAGTGTCCTGCTTTGCACACTTCACATTTTGAGCAACCCATCCAGGGAAACACCAGAACCTTGTCTCCCTTCTTCAAATCTGGATTATCTGATGAAGGTAATCACATACTAGGTTTTAATATTATTAGTTCGGCCTACCAGTAATGAAAAAGAATGTATAGCAGATAATATCTGACTGAAATAAATAAATCCAAAATAACATGTATGGAATACCGTTCAAATAACTTCGAAATAATATTACATGTATACAGTCATATACTAGTAATAATTTATTGTATGTAATGCTATGTTATGTCATAACGTAAATAAAGGTCATTATCCAAAATATTAGAATTGATTGTGCTTGTGTGTTAGATTCAGATTCAGAAAATTTATCAATAGATCGTTGTTTCTATTTACCTGCAAATCCGCCTTCACCAAATGAGTAAACTTCGCCACATAATTCATGTCCTTTATTAAAAGAAATTTTGAGATATTGGAGAAAAACGTCAAATAACACAAATGCATGTCATTACAGAAACGTCATAAACATATATCACTTCCGAACTGATGTTTTGCTCAGTACAGCACTTGATTACATACGGGAAACAGGAATTTCTATTTTCAAGAAGCATAACTTCTTTACAAAAATCTTCCTTACCAAAACTATATCTTTTTGAAATTCCCTACGTGTGATTTAGATTTTTTTCTATCCACACATTATTTTTAGTATATTGCATATTATCAAAAATAACTCCTTGTACTTTCCATTCTATTTCGAGCCTTTATGTAACCAGGTTAATTGTTGTAAATACGACTTTAATTTAGGGTTTTAACCAGGCCCTTTTAGCGTGTCGGGCCGACACTGATTTTTGCTGCCGCTACGCTACTAATATCGCCGATACGCTTCCGAATAAAGAGCGACACGATGCCGATACCCTGAAAATATACGTTCTTTTTTTAATTCATTTGAAAATTGCGGGGCTGCTATGCCCAGCAAACACGATGCGCTGACCCAATGCTGGACTAATGATGCGCCGACTTCGCAGACAGCGGGCTAGCATTGATATAGGGCCTAACACATCATTATTTTGTGCAGCGTGTAGTTTCTGCTGGTTAAGCAGTAGCCGTGAAGTCCACATCGAGGCTGTGGATTGCTGTATTCCTTTTACCCGAAAAAATCAACGTTATTCAACATGGCGGTGACTGAGAACGATCTTAACCCCAAACTCCAAAAAATGTCCCTAACTTTTTAATAATAGTGCAGAAAATAAGCTCAGCATGCGATGTCGTAGCTGAAATGCTACTGATTCTAAAATACACTATTTTCGATCTGATTATTCAAGACCAAGTCCTAGATTATGACCGTCCAAAGAAATGTCCCACTATATTGTATGGAGTCAATCTGTGGCGAAAACTTTCAGCCTCGCTGGGCTGTTATAAGCAGCGTTAAATGCCGCGACCGCGTTTGGCTAATTGCCAAATTTTAGATGCAAAATAGGCTTTTTACGTGGCTTGCAGGAGCTGACCTAATATCATCTACGATGCTTTGCCTGTTTATGTTTGTATATTGCGCGAACTATTTGCACCATATTGCCACGTATCTACCACCTCCTCTATATGATACAACCTGGGTCCACTAATAATTTAGGCGGTGTATCTCTAATATTGATATGGAGAAAAAGTATCCTATCATGCACATGTATAAGTAAATGACGAAAAGGTGCATGCACACACAAGCTATTGCTGTGTATCTGGCGATTACGTATTTCTATTTGATAGCTGCTGTGCAGTGGTTTGTCTGCAAAGTAAATCTATAAAAAACATTTAATCTATAGATAAAAAATTGGGACAAGAGGACGAGATTTTCAAGTGTGGCTTTTTCCTTCATTAACTCACTGTTGCCACTGCGTCACGTTTGTCGCGATCAACAGCAAAACATCATACATGTAGGTTGATAAAAATCCCAGAATTTTAATGGTTTATTTATCTCTCTACAAAAAAATTAAGGATTTTTTCAAGGCATATAGTTCATATTTTTTCGTATTCACGGACTTTCCCCGTTTTAACTCATAGCAGTCTGGCCGTTTTGTTATTGGACGTCTGTGTGGTCTGGCCATTTTTTTGATTTTGAGACAAATTATGATACTCCAAATATAAATTTAGAAGAATGGGATATATATTTCCCATACACCACAGGAGCACACATACAATAGATAACCAGACTACACTTCATTTAATTGGCCAATGTGATGTTGCCATGGTAACCGACGGCCATTTTGAATATGCTAATTAGGTAGTCAAATTTTTGGAAATTTTGTTTGGGAATGGAATTTTTGAGATCCACGGAGATTCGAGAGTAGAACATTATATCAATTCACATAAAATATATTAAAATACATCACAGACGTTTCGAAGCAGCATTCAATAGGTCTATGCACACAAATTAATAAGGTAAATAAGTTATTATCATGAGATATATAGTAATCTTTCTAAATTCATTGAGCATACCATATTTCATATTTTGAGATGACACTCCCTACTCATCTAGGAAATACCGAAAGCATCGTATTCATCTGAGCCTGGAGTTCTATTTTTAGTTCAGAAACGGTTGTGACGCGAATAAATCAACTCTTTATGATCTAGGTTCCCCATTAGGCTGGGAGCCAGATCCAGCCCTCGTACTCACAAAAGCTAAGAAATTTACACTGCGATTTTCATTTAGCTTGACCATTGGGACATAGCGATATTTTGGTTCTTTTTTGCCAAACAGGACGCTTAAAGTCCTAGGGCCTATTTTACCATTTTTTAGAAGGACTCCAAAATGAAATTGACAGCAATTCGAAAAATTATTCAAAATAGTAACAGTTCTACTTATTTTCACTATTATTTTACTCATAGCCCTCGGCCATATACACATGTAGGTCACTGAAAAACATTTTTGCACAGATTTGATTTTGAATATTTTTTTTTCAACCTTTTTATTAATACCGGCGCTAAAAAAATACAAACATTATAAAATATGTGTCAAGTTTGGAAATCTGTTATTTTTAGGTGCGTGCTACTTAGAAGCAAGCTAATTAGCAAAAAGTGTCCCCATTATGTCCCCAGGAGACCGGAAGTTGAAAAGTTGAAAAATCTAGGGCCAATTTTTTTTTATAACTACATATTTAAGATACGTGCGTCATTATCGGTAACTCTAATTTGCGGTAAAATTCAAATGTGCTGATATATCTGCCTCCAATAGACTACTATATAAAAGTTAACTCATGCTGTGGATATTTATCATTATATTTATTATGAATATTTTATGTGAATCTCACATTGATGTTTATGTTCACATGTTTATGGAGAAAAAATATATAAAATGACACTGAATGCTAAGACCATTTTTTTGCTTACAGTGTATATATACTGTGGATATTTAATATTGTATGTAATATAAATATTTAATATTAGTCCCATATTGATGTATATGTTTAAATGTTTGATGGAAAACCAAATAATATGCATAATGACACTTTGAATGCCAAGGCTGTTTTTTTTAAAATAAAGCTAAAATAATGCATAATAACGCACAATGCTTAAGACTTGTATGTCGATCAATGTGGCGTTATCCAGATATCCATAAAAATTATAACAATAAGCACAGGTTAAATATATTATATTCAACTGACTGGAAGAACAAGGTAAAATCTAATTGTTGTAATATACTATAAATAATCTGGCTCTTATTATGATTAGCATACATATTTTATGTTGGCCGCATAGTGATGTTTATTTCTTTATGGAGACCAAAAGTAATATAATATATATATCTTTAGCATTTAAAGTGTATTTATATATTATATAAATACACTTTAAATGCTAAGGCTATTTAGTTTCATTTTAATATAGGGAACAATGCTTGATATTTAATATGTTGTATATTGAGCATTATGGGCGGGCGGCGTGCGCCGTGGTTAAAGCTGCCTGCCTGGAAGTCGGGGATCGCGGGTTCGAACCCCACACTGGCCTCCGAGATTTAAAGAAACAAAATGTTTCTTCCCTGCTCACTTGTAATGATTCAATATTGTGGAGAGCCTCCGTGACCAAGAGGTAAAGTGCTCGGCCTCCGAACGCCAGGGCTCGAATTTCGAAGTCTGTGTCTGGAAGGCAGTGTCATGTCATTTATCAGCCTATGTGCACAAAGGTGGCCTAAAACCCCATTCATTTCATTTCATATTGAGCATGTTGTCATCAATCCGAGTATCCCTACAGATTATAATAAAAAACACAAGATAAATATATCATATTTAAGAAGTGACTAGAAGAACGAGGTGAGGTTAACATTTAATGGTATGCGCCGAAACCCGGGACCGAAGGAAACAAACATGGGTGTATGGATACAAATCAACAGGACAGACGTAAATTTGGTGCTAATAAATGTTAAAACCATTCTACCAACTTTACTAAGCGTCGATCTGTACCCATAGGTATAGGCCTACGTGTACCTAGTGGCATATGAGAAAATTAAAATTATTGTAAAAACAAAAAACTGACAGTGGAGTGGGCATATCCATCAAGGAGGGGGTATTATGTCCATATAATTAATATTTCCCCACATGGTATTAGTGTGTATATACGTTATATATTTCCATATTGTCTAGACATAATGCAGGCAAAATTTAAATAATAGATGTGCATCTGAAATATATGTTGATTTACTTTGATTATACAAACGTAATATGAGAAAACTATGTCACCAGCAAGTTAATTGGGCAGATTACCTTCGTCAGCTGTATTATCATCTTCGTCGTCAGGCTAAATGCTGTATAATTATGTAATCTAGAAACCACAGAGTTTTTTTAATCCACCCTCGTTGTCAATGGCCCATCCATAATGTGTAGCAGCAAATGGCACACTCAAAGAGGATTGATGTGATCTTTTTAAAATGGCGTATTGGAAATGTGCTATTTCTGTTTGAAAGTGCGATGACAAGGTGGATAATTGAATAAATCACCTGCTGATGAGGATTTGATAGTAGCCAAGTTTTCACATACATTCCTAACTTTGACCTCCCGAATTTCATTGGCCTAACAGAATATATATGTAACAATAAACAGCGCAACAAAATTATGTTAAATGATTCAATAATTATGTTATTAAGGATCTCATTCTTCACCTAAGCTTGCTAATGTAGGTACATATTGGGGGGCGTTCTGCAGAATTTTGTATGGTTTAACTTTACCCCATCGCTTTAAATGTTGAAACAGCATTGCTATCCGTGATAGCAGAGCCTGCTCAATCAACTTTAGAAGGTTTTAAAGCTCACAGGAGAGCAAATGACCAGAACAGAACCTGCTCAAGTGAAATACACCAAGCGGTTAAAAGCTGCTCAACGTTGCTTGTGTTATTATCAGAACCTGTTCAATCAACTTAGCTGGTTTAATTACAAAACAAACATTTTGGTAATACAGAAGCAATTGAGTCCCTTTTGATTCTGAGGTGTATCCACTCTTTTTAACATATCTAATGTGTACGCATGATGATTCTAGAATCAGTTTTTTTTCTGTGCTGTTTAGAGTTAAGATTTAGTTCAGATACTGGTATTGTTGAGATATCTGAAAACGACCATGTGGCTTCACCACCCTATAGATGGCGAAATATGTTGTTTTTCAACTTCTAAAGCATTGGTATTATAGTACAACTTGAGTTTAAGCAGACTCATCAGTTGACGTTTATGTTCGTTATTGGACAACAAGAACTTTTTCAGTCTTCAGGTCTTCACTTTATCCCCTTTTATTTAAAAATCTTGGACCTCTTCTGAGACGTTCAGATACTTTATCATTTCTGGTACTAGTCAGTGCTAAAAATGTACTTTATGAATGGATGGTAAAATTATATTAGCAATTTTAGCTGGAACATCTCTGATGTAAAATCATCGATAAAAGGTTATTTGCTATCGGTGGTAGGGCAAACGTGTCCGCGTTTGCAGTTTTTACTTCGGCGCATACCATTAAATGTTAACCCCACCTCGTTCTTCTAGTCACTTATTAAATATAAGATATTTATCTTGTCTTTTTTATTATAATCTGTAGGGCTACTCGTATTGATGACAAAATGCTCAATATGAAATGAAATGAATGGGGTTTTAGGCCACCTTTGTGCACATATAGGCTGCTAAATGAGATGACACTGCCCTCCAGACACAGACTTCAAAATTCGAGCCCTGGCGGTCTGAGGCCGAGCACGCTACCTCTCGGTCACGGAGGCTATCCACAATATTGAATCCATACGATTGATCGGGGAAGAAACATTTTGTTTCTTTGAAACTCGGAGGCCAGAGTGGGGTTCGAACCCACGATCTCCGACTTTTCAAGCAGGCAGCTTTAACCACGGCACCACGCCGCCCGCCTATAATGCTCAATATACAACATATTAAATCTCAAGCATTGTTCCTCATAATAAAATAAAAATAAATAGCCTTAGCATTTAAAGTGCATTTATATATATATTACTGTTGTTCTCCATGAATAATTAAACATCAATATGCGACTAACATAAAATATGTATAATAATCATAATAATAGCCAGATTATTTATAGTATTTTACAAACAAAAAATCTGCCCTAGCATTCAAACTGTATAAAATAATTAAATTTTACCTTGTTCTTCCAGTCAGTTATTAAATATAATATATTTATCCTGTGCTTATTATTGTAATATCTATGGATATCTGGATAACACCACATTGGTCAACATACACGTCTTAAGTATTGTGCTTTATTATGCATTATCTTAGATTTATTAAAAAAACTCAGCCTTGGCATTTAAAGTGTCATTTTACATATTATTTGGTTTTCCATCAAGCATTTTAACATATACATCAATATGGGACTAATAATAAATATTTATATTACATACAATATTAAATATCCACAGTATATATACACTGTAAGCAAAAAAATGGTCTTAGCATTCAAAGTGTCATTTTATATATATATTCTTCATAAACATGTAAACATAAACATAAATGTGAGATTAACACAAAATATTCATAATAAATATAATGATACATATCCACAGCATGAGTTAACTTTTATATAATAGCCTATTGGAGGCAGATATATCAGCACATTTGAATTTTACCGCAAATTAGAGTTAACGATAATGACGCGCGTATCTTAAAAAATTGGCCCTAGATTTTTTAACTTTTTAACTTCCGGTCTCCTGGGGACATAATGGGGACACTTTTTGCGAATTAGCTTGCTTCTAAGTAGCACGCAACGAAAATAACATATTTACAAACTTGACACATATTTTATAATGTTTGTATTTTTTAGGCGCCAGTATTGATAAAAGGGTTGAAATCTGGGCAAAATATTTTTCAGTGACCTACATGTGTATATGGCCGAGGGCTATGAATAAAACAATAGTGAAAAGAAGTAAAACTACTACTATTTTGAACAATTTTTTCGAATTGCTGTCAATTTTATTTTGGTCTCCTTTCTAAAAAATGGTAAAATTGGCTCTAGGACTTGAAGCGTCCTGTTTGGCAAAAAAGAACCGAAACTCGCTATGTCCCAATGGTCAAGCTAAATAAAAATCGCAGTGAAAATTTCTTAGCTTTTGTGAGTACGAGGGCTAGATCTGGCTCCCGGCCTACATGCTGTGTTGACAGTTGCGCAAGTGATGTCATTTCGTGAATGGCTAAGCATTATTGCCAGTTCCGAGCTGGGCTCGAACTTAGACTGCAACGTCATAAATTCCAGGTCCGAGCTGCTATGAGTTAAAGGACCCGTGGGAGCCATGTATCAAAGTGTAGGGAAATGCTTTAGAATTCATCTTAAAGCAGTTAGTATCAATAAAATTTCCGGGGGCATAGGCGGCCCCCTGACCCCTCGCCGACTTTGGGCGGCTTGGCTGGCGCCTCGAACCGATACGCTCATATTTCAGCCTGGTTAGAACCAATGTGTTCTTCTCTTGTTACTTTAGTAGTAGTAGTTACCTTATCTCAATCACAGGGCGAAAGCCCTTATATATGTATTATCACTGCACATTAAATCACTTTTCCAATGCATGAGATGTACTGCTAGACCGACTACGACTTTGACTACGACTACCATTACGACCACTACTACTACTACTGTACTACTACTATTACTACTACTACTACTACTACTACTACTACTACTACTACTACTACTACTACTACTACTACTACAACTACTACTACTACTACTACTACTACTACTACTACTACTACTTACCGAGCACCATAGGGTGGTTAACTGATGGCAGAGCGGTGAATGGCATCACTGTGTTATCGTCAATCCTAAGCTCATCCTCCCAGATATGGACATCAGAGTGACACACTCCAGCATAGTGAGTCTGTTAACACAATCAATCAATCAATCAATCAATCAATCAATCAATCAATCAATCAATCAATCAATCAATCAATCAATCAATCAATCAATCAATCAATCAATCAATCAATCAATCAATCAATCAATCAATCAATCAATCAATCAATCAATCAATCAATCAATCAATCAATCAATCAATCAATCGATCAATCAATCAATCAATCAATATATTTAATCACTATGTGCACCCGAGGTACTTTACCAGAGGTACAGGTATTTATTTGACATAAACATTGATAATAGGTTGACATACATTGTTGAGTATACTCACTGATAATGTGTCAGGATACCCCTGCTAAAGTTCGCACTGCTATCACAGGAGCTACCTAATTATACAGCCATGTAATTATGTAAAGATAGATAATGGTATTATAGAAACGGATATCTATAATATATTTGCAAAGATATTACTATGACTGCCATTTTTTGTAACTTGAGTATAACACCTACGTTCAAACTATTGTTTTCGTAATTTTTATTCTTGGGTAGAAAACTGAAAAGCTATTTCTCCGTGAGTTTTCATCCAATCCGCTTGAAATTTAGACACAATAATTGTTGGGTACGCAGATAGTACGACCTATCTTTCTAAATGATCCAACCAATAGCGCGCGAGTACCGCGGGGTTAAAGGTTAATAAAATCCCGATGCAATAACATTAGCGAAGTAGCTGGGTTAAACGTGCAATATCACAAAAAGTGAGGCTGAAAAGGAGTGAAATTTGGACCCCCGGACTATAATTACATTATCAAGATCTCGGAAAAATCCATGGAAAAAAATGACAATAAATAAAACACAGATCAGTTAGAAGCGTTTCCATGGAACGCGCTATTATGAACCGTGTTTCTTCCGTCATTCCCATTGTAGTTAAAGGGTTGGTTGTATGAAGATACAAATGCCAACAGCAACAAAAGTCCATCATTGTACGTGATCAAAAATATCTCTTGAATATATACCTTTGATGTAATGTATATAAAGTGGATATTTTGACGATTTTGAGATTTTGGGTGTTTTTGAGAGTCCTCACCACAGGCTTTATCTGACAAAAGAGCCAAGTGACCTATCACATTATTTGGTACGAGCCAAAGTTTGTTTGCGCATGCTGCTTTTTGGCAATTTTCTGTGGGCACAAATGGTCTCTAGCCCTCACTTCTGATCAACCGTGTCCATAAGTTTAAAGAGAAAAACGGTTCACTTCTGAAGACGCGAGGCGAATTTCAGTCGATATCAGCGACAGTGCATTCTCGGGTGATTCTACATAAAAACAACTTAAAAAATAGCGCAGTAACATGAAGTACATGTTCAATGAATAAATACAAATTAGGACAAAAGATGAAAAAATCAGTCACCAAATGGTCTAACCCTTAATGTAAAACTCGTAAATTTATCAAATTGTTTCTGTCAATGACGTATATTTTCATTGTCTTTTTATCATAATTTGCTTGATATGTGGAGGTATGGACGGAAATCTTCTAATCGATCCATTAGGCAGCATAATTCTTTAAAAAAAACAGTTATTTATTTCAAAATTGTGGTTAGACCAGACAAAATTACAACATGCATAAATGGTCTAGCCCTCATGTAACCAACTTGAAAGTGCTGTTTTTTCACATAAACTATATTTGGGAAAACAATATTTTATATAATTTCATAATTTCAATGTTAATCCAATGTACATTCCATGTTAGGCTTTCAAAGATTTTATCTCAGCTGCCTGATTTACCAGAAAGGTCAAAACCTTCAATTATTGATTACTCAAAACGCCAAAAAATGGGTTAGACCAGTTGTGCATGATACCATCCAAGTATAAAAAGGAAAAAAACAAGTCGGCGGGTGATCGTGTGCATGAATACAACTGGTAAGGACATCCCACAAGCACAAGACGTTGAACCAATGTTGGTTAAATGTTGGGCCACGGTTCGGCCCAAGTCTCGTATTCTACCCCGTAATTTAAATAACAACTGAATGACGGCAGTGATTGGCCGATCTCATCATGTGACAGACTGAACACTCTTTGATTCGTCGGGGGTGGAATACAAGATTTGGACCGGGGTTTCCACATAGGAAATAAGCTAACACAGTTAGCGGTTGCCTCTCCAAAACATTTCTTAACAAAGATACAATCTATCGGTTGAATCAGATTTTGCACACGTGGTATATGTTTTTTCTGATGATTTTGAAAACATTCTATTATCAGATCGATCATTTGAAAGGGTGCATGCATGCCAATGTTGCAGTCGAAAAAAACAAAGTAGCGAAGGTTTTTTTTTGAAAAATATAGAGCTTAGAAATTTAAGTTGAAGCTGCATAACTGTCTTGTGTATTTCATTCAAACGATTAATCCATGAAGAATGGTGTTTTATTTTTTCATTTTACTGCACCGGTTACTGAGTTATAAAGGATTTAAGTTTGTTGTTTTTTAATTTTGTTGCCCCACCAAAACAAACCTGCTCACAGCGGAGTAAGACATACTGTCTATATAATCAGGACATTAAAAGTACCAAGTGGCAGATAACGGTCATCATAGAAAAAAGAGAGGAGGACTTTTAAAATTATTGTTATTTTTTAAGTGATCATAGATGCATTTCACAGTACATCGTGTATTGTCTTATATCAGTTATACATATCTAGAAGTTATTACTTTGTGTGATATGGATGATATCTGCATGTAATGTCATGTTTAATATCGGTACCGGTATAGAGAATGTCACTCACTTGAAAAAATAGAACTCTATTTCAGTATGGTGCTTTTAAGTGTGGGCCAGCATCAGAGCCTTTGGCCCGCCATTAAGACGCTCTCCTCAAACCGTGAGAAATTGTACTCGGAATAACCATCAAATTCAGTGATGTAAATCATCGTTTTCGCTCTTTGGATTTTCGTGATTTTCTTGAAAAACATTTGCATTTTTTATTAGGTATCTCATGGACATTTCTAAATATAGTCAAAATGCTACTAGACAATATCAGACTTTATTTTATTTTATCGTAAATCATCACATGCAGTGATATACATCGCGCTATGCGGTAAAATAAAATAATATTTAAAAACATCAGACTTTACTGTAACCGATTTGACCCAGTATCCGACATCTAACCCAGTATCCCAGCTAACACGAGGCATTGAACCAATGGCAGAATAATGCCGCCCATCGTCTGCTGTATTGGCCCAACATTATGCCGATTTAGTTAAACTCATGTGTTTGCTATTAAGGGGGTGGTTTCATGCTGGCCAATGTAACATTATATCGGCCCATAACCTTACTGCTATTACATGAATATTGTACACACAACGAATCACTACTTAATAGTACTTGATGGTGTACCGCATGGTGAACTAATTCCGCTACATTTACCCAGTTTTAGTGCATTTATAAGGCCTTTAAAACAATAGCAATGATAGCTTTGTACGTTTTAGGTTATTTTAATCGAAATACACAAAACAGTTATGCAGCTTTAAGATAAAGCCTACGATAATATGTCATGAGCTGTACGAGAATACGGGTCCTGTTTTATACCGAGCGAGACAGAAATATATAAAAGTCATACTATATATCCCAGCAAACGTAAGGAATTCACCCAATATTATTGTTACTGATGGTACACCGTCTAGGACGCTGGCCCGAAATTAAAACAACGTTGTTTTAACATGCCGTGTTTGTTGGTTTTGACGTTGCTGTGGTCATTATAATAATTGCGATGTCACCGCTGCTAATAACAATACGATAATGTTTGTTGCTATAAAATCCTCTTAATTTGTGTTTTTTTTCAAAGAGAGAACCATTATCTCATTATCATACTATCCTGATATAACATTCATTGGTGATGTAGCATAGGCATAATACCAGGACATAAAAAATGACATAACACGGCTATTCGTTTCATTTGGGTCCTTGGTGACCTATTGCCTGTCTGCCACTTTTTGTCAACTAGCAGACGCGACATTGTAACATACAGCGAAGTGGTCAAGCAAAACGAGTAAAGGACTCCTGCTACATTAAAATAATAAAAACAATCATTTATTGGGTAAACCATTCAGCTTTTTACAATGCCAATAGCAAAACTGCTGTTTTTCGTGGTTGCCATACTACGTATTCTCTGAAACGCAGTGACGTCACTCGGTGAAAATAAGGTTATATAACACCCCCTCCACATACTTCGTTCTGTGAAACGCCGTGACGTCACTCGGTGAAAACAAGGTCATATAAAACCCCTCCTCCATACTTCATTGTATTAGACAGCTCGGTGAAAACGAAGGGGGTCAAGGTCATTTCACAGAATAAAATCGTGTTGTCCATAAATATCCCAGCAAACACGGGACGCTGACCCAATGTTGGGTTAATGTTGGGCCAGCATCGAAGACGGTAGGCCAATAATAATCCGACATTGGGCCGACGTCTCGTGTTTACAGGGATACATCTACATAGGCCCTGCTGACTCTCATGTCCAAGCCAAAACAAGACGTTGGACCAAATGCTGCTGGCCTAATGCCTGTCCACCGTCTGCGACGCTGGCCCAGTATTAAGCACATTGGGTTAACGTATCGTGTTTGCTGGGATCTAGGTTCTAGGTCGTCCTAGTACAGGATAAAACATTATACTCATCTGTTTCCCTAACCAAACTCTTGTAAAAACTATTGAATGAAGGTCACACACTGAGAACACATGTGGTGGAGGAAAAGGGGGTTGGCTTGGGCGAGAGGTACCCAAGTGGGGCCTATAAATTGTATGTGGAATATAAGTCCCTCACGTTGCATCCGAAGTTATGCAGGAACTAATGCACTTCAACAAAATGCACAAACATAAAACGAATTATAAATATCGTCGCCTCGGAGCTAAAGGATCCTATCTGCCACTCTGACGAGTGTCAGATAGGATCCTTTAGCTCCGAGGCGACGATATGTGAGTGACTGAAATGAAGCGACTCTCTACCTAGTAGATTCGCCTCTCAACGCTCTACACTTGAGAATGTTAACTCTCTCAGGGCGGGGATCGACTTTAGACGTCAGAATCTGACGTCTATATACGTGAGATTCCAACGTCTAAAGTCGAACCCCGCACTGAAAGAATACAATATTTAGAATTGCCGTAGGCCTATGCCATACCATACATGTAGGTATTCAAATGAAGCAGAAAGAGCTAACTGAGACATTTATGATGATTTCAAATTGAAAAACGCATTCGGTCTCTAAACGTGGTGTATAACAATATCACTTGTGATTTAACAATATCACAGCGCTCTAATGGTAAAGTACTTTCAATTAGTGAAACAAATAAAGTATTTTGCTGTGTTCTAGTTGAGATGTACACAGTGAGCCCTACTGGAAACAGAGGCACTGTGTGGCTTAGGCTCGGAGCTGTCGGAGCGAAGGGCCAGAATTTGTAGCGTTATGTCGGCATTAACCCTATAACCGCGGGTGAAAATTATATTCGTTTTTATTTTTATTTTTTCATTAGCACATCAAGTACCACCTTTCAAACATATTTAAATCATACCGTGACATCAATCAGCAAGATTTGAAAATTGTAACCTCCATTTTGTTCAAATAAAAATTATTTTCACTAATCTGAAGTTGTGAATCGAGTCAGCGAGACACAACTTCAAGTGGTTGATAATTTCAATTACATAACCTGGCGGTTAAAGGGTCAATTGGTTATGTTCATTGGGATCAACAACAGCTACATGTAGGCATATTATGTACATGTAAGTTTTTATGAAACCAAGCAGGCATGACCACCACGAGACGTCAAAAACAATCTCCGCCCACTACTTTCAGATCCATGAAGATATGTCCAAGTGGGTTATAATGTCAACCGAACACTCCGCTCATTACAACATTATTTAAAATAGAATGGATAATTACTTTGGGTAGATTACATGTAGCTCTGGGGACTTCACTTAACTCGTTGAACACGAGATTATTATGCTACTGAGCTGTTTCTGAAGGTCTCCGCTTAGCTGGGTACACCACAGCAGTTTTGCCAATCCGGAAAGGGTTGCCATAAATGGGCTCGTTTCTGGAAACGCACAGGAGGGACCCAACGAGTTCTCACATGGAATGGAATGTCATGAACAAGGTTTGTTTGATATGTGAAACAAAGGATTAACGTTAATCGATTAAAACTTGGTCAATTTCACAACCATGCTTTCCAATAACAATTAGGCTAGTCTATTAATAACATTAACAGCACCATCACCGCTCTTCTCAATTATCGCCGCCTGCCCTCACTGTCAGACACTGCCTCAGACTGAATCACTCACTCAGTCAGTCTCACCGACCTACAAAAAATAGGCATACTGTATTTCTGTAGACGGAAACGGGAAAGAGTTTTAATACTGTACCCAGCAAACACGACACGTTGAAACATGAATTTTGGTGTAACGTTGGCGCACCGTCTGCGACGCTGGCCCAACTGCCCCACGTTACGTTGTTACACAAACATTGTCATTGTTTCACAGTGCGTCATGTTTACTGGATAGCCTACCCCTCCGTCATTCAGTTATCACATTTTATCGCCCATAGCTTAGGCCTAGGAGACAGCTAGTGATTATTGAAAGAAAACCTACACTTTGTGGCGATGTGGTTTAGGAATGTAGTGTGCCTATTTTATCGATATAAAGTCAAAAGACATAATCGATAAGCAAGGTAGGCCTAATGTTCTTATTTTCAACAATATTGTGGATCTTATTTAACTGATATGCATGGTTTGATAAAAAGAAATAAAAATGCCAAAATTGACGTTTTTCATAACTTCTGGCCTAAACTTATTTTTGTAATCCACAAACCACTTTTTTAATAGGCACAAAAAAGGTCCTTGAAAAATATTGAGAAGTCATTGAAAAGTCCTTGAATTTTGTATTTGAAAAAGTGTGGGGACCATGGGGAGGGGGGGGCAAATTGTTTAAAAAGTCCAGTAATTTGCGCAGATAGGGCAAAAAAATAGGGGGAGGCACAAACCCAAATCCCCTACATATCCTGGATCCGCCCTGCAACTTTATTGGCTTACTTTCAATGTGCATTTTATTAAATTATCCATGGATGAATAATCAAATCTTAGCTAGGCATACACTTGAAACCAATTTTAATTAACAATGCCATTGGAAGCTTCATGTTAAAAACACGTGTCATCGTGGATATCAGATAACACTTAAGATCAATTCAATGTTAAAAGCGGTATTGCAATAATAGTAGTGTAAATACCAGTTTCCTGCACCAACAACCATAGATAATAAATACATTTTTGTAGGTGGTAAACAAATCACTCTGGAAAAGCATAGAAACTTAAGTAACATTAGTTCATCTTGACATTTACACAGGAAATTAATACATATATGTAAACACTTTTTTATAAACATTATAGATGTGGACAAGGGCTGTTTGATTTGAGGACGACGTTGAAGAGGAGGGTGTCATCCAAGCTGTCTGGATGAAGGATGGCTATGTCGTCTACTGACCTCCTGGTCATAATGCATTGGAGGCCCTGACAGAAAAGTGTGACCCAACGGACAAATGGACCAAGTTTAATATGCTTATTAAAATGAAAATATCATCAGGTAAACAAGTTCATTCACATGTTTGTATCAGTGAATTTAAATGTTGCTAAAATGAATAAGCAGACAATAACAGTAGATGACTACAGCTAGGTAGGGCCAGAAATTAACTTTTGATGGTAGTAGGAAGGCTAGGCTACATACATTTCTGAAAATATGGTAGCCCCAGAATAGGAAAAGAAACTGGTCTAATGTTGAGCCACAATGCTAAACCAACATTGGATTAACGTCGGTGTTTGCCTGTATGATACAAAGGTAAGCATGATCGTTGATTTAATGTTTGGTCAGCGCCGCAGACGGTGGTCTAGCATTAAACCTACATAGGCCCACTGGCTGGTCATTGCATTTGTGGTTTTTTCTGGGATGCTAGCCAGTACTGGACTTTTTGACAAATATGTTGATTATTATTAGGTGGTGGGTTAGCTACTAATCAAAATAGTAGCTAATCCACTAATCAAAATAACTATTAGGTTTTAAACTTGTCACTGAGCTTTAAAAACATGTTTATATCAATCAGACATTGGTGAACATGAAGAAGATGAGAGCCTTGATCAGCTGGAGTCGAACAGCATGACCCCCAAGTCTGGTGGAACACAAACAACACCTGCACATCCCGTAAGTATTTAAACTACAAATTAACTGAGATAGGGACTGGTATGATTGTAACATTATATTATCCATTTATGCAACGAAAGAAGACAATTATGACAGTATTTTGTCAGAAGGGGTCCTCAAACATGCAAATTTGTTTTGAGTTCACATTTTTAGACCTCAATCAAATTTTGGCAGATGCCTACTGTTGTCATGCGGCGCGTCCGTCCAATATAACTTCATTTTACTGGAATGCACATTAAACTTCACATACCGGTACAGGTCATTAATGACTTAAGCATGATTGAGTTTACATTTGACCGTTCTGTGACCTTTATATTTTTCAATCGGCAATTTTTCCCATTAACGCGATTCACTCAGCAATTTTCTATGTAGACAATCCCTCAAAAATGTATACATTTATTTCACCGATTCCACAGACAAGATTTTAAATGGGCACACATCGGGCAAAAACGAGGTCGGGGTGGCCAAAATGGCTGACTAGCAGCTATTATTTAAAAAAAAAAAATGGTTCATTTATATCATTTTTACATCGGTAATTTTAACAAGTTGTGAATGTGATAAAGTTCTGCGAAATTTTAAATGTGTCCTGATCAAAATTGTATATGTTGCTCATACCCAATGTTGTGACAAGTTTTGAGAATGTTAAAATTGAATGGTAATGGTAAATTTTTCAAAATGTAACAACGTTATTTTTGCTTTGTGATCCATTTACTTGGAAAGCTTGTTAAAAGTCTATTGAAAAAATCCTAAGGCATGTTTGATATAGAAAAGTACAGCTGCCTGAAAAGTACAGCTGCACGGATTTCAGAAATTTTAATTAATAATTCACTTATGACCTTAGGCACTCTGTCCACAATTCACAAGAAATGCTTCTCCGTCAATTCTTATCCGATTTCAATTCTGTTTCGTTTGTTTGAAAGAGCTTGTGC
This sequence comes from Flabesymbios commensalis, assembly GCA_964017125.1. Taxonomy (NCBI): domain Eukaryota; kingdom Metazoa; phylum Annelida; class Polychaeta; order Terebellida; family Flabelligeridae; genus Flabesymbios; species Flabesymbios commensalis. Next base: position 40,195,257 of record OZ024910.1, on the reverse strand, counting down.
CTGTGCATTCAACTTCATCGGGATTGATTCGTGATTGAATGGATTTATCTGAAGTAAATAATATATCCTTAAGAAGATTTATGCCGCAGTTATTTGTTTTCAAGATAGCTACTAATCTATCAACTTCTGCTTCCTCATACTTCACATAGCCATCACATACCACTGGGGAATTGTTTTGGTGACATATTGATTTGATTCCCATATCATCAACCCTTTAATTACTAATTATTTATGCTATGCATTACAATTCAAAGTGACCAATAACCCTTCGAGGGCTGGGTACCAATTTATTATACTTTATTTTCTGTTTGTACTATATGTTTGTACTCTGTCACTATAATAAACAAATACAACGAAAAAAAGCTCGTTAGCGCATTTCAGGAAAAAGTTTCCATCAGATCTTCTTTTAATTTGGCAAATATGTTCAGCTATATCAGCCAATGACCTGATTAACTTTTGGGAGCAAACAATTTCAAAATGGCCGTTTAGTGGCCATTTTGAATATTAATAATTGTGTGATATTTATGTAACTCTAAAAAATGCAAAATGGATGGACCATGAATATAAAACAGAATGTAATGTCTCACACAAGGATAACCCATCTGGTCTCACCACCGTAAATAGGCCGAAATCCAGGCAGGTGTCTACTAATGATGGAATCATCACACAAAATATTTTTATTGCGGCTGTTCCAGCCTCTAGTGAAACAAAATAAAATATATAGAAGTCATAATTTTGTGAATATTTAATAAGCACACGTTATCGTCTTTGTCAAGGATATCAGGTATAACTGTTTGATGTGTGTCTGTTCTGTGAAAGAGAGCACGGATATCAGCCCAATTTGATAAGTAGTGATCTTCTTACACGCTAGGGGGCGTAGCTCAAAATCTGTCTGGTAAGCATACCCATAGCGGGCCTGTTTTTGAACAAGGACATCTCAAGCTTTATCCTGATATGTCACACTAAATATCTAATAGGTTTAAAAGTGGTGAAATCGGCCTGCGGAATTGAGGCTGTTTACATGTGTTTCAATGGGAGTGGCATTTGGGGTGGTGAGACCATCAGTAGACACAAGGGATTTGCGTGTTCTGGTCTTTTCTTGGCATATTCCAGCTGTTAAATAAAAAATCTGCGGCTTGATATCCATATTTTATTGAGTTTTACCAACACTGTAACAATCTAAAGTGTAATAGTTTTTATTAGAAAATATATAATTGGTGAATAAATGTGATAGCTATGTCTAGAAGAGATCTGAAGAGGCCGTGTTTTGATGATATTTATAAGTCATGGATAAAATGCCTGGTTGGTAGTTTGATTGTCATATGGGCTCAAATAAAAAGAAAATATAGTGAATTAAAGTATGGATGCTACTAATAACAGTCCACTCTAATATGTGTGGCATATTTCAACAACAATTTTCGAAATAGAACGTAACCATGACGACTTTGTGTGACGAAATAGACATGATAGAGGCGGGAATAGCCATTTCATTTAACTGTTTTATTCAATGCGACTTTCATAGAAATGAAGCTGATTTTCATGATATCAATAATTATTGAAAGGGCTCCGAGGGCAACAGTTTTCAATATATTTGCCTAATTCAAAAACTATATTGCTCGGAACACCTTCAAGCTACATACCAGGCCGAAATAAAATAAACAAAGAAAATTATATCTCTACATATGGTCTCACCACCCTAAATAGGCCGAGATCCAGGCAGGTGTCTACTAATGATGGAATCATCACACAAAATATTTTTAATGCGGCTGTTCCAACCTCTAGTGAAACAAAATAAAATATATAGAAGTCATAATTTTGTGAATATTTAATAAGCACACGTCATCGTCTTTGTCAAGAATATCAGATATAACTGTTTGATGATAATCTCGCAGGGATACAGTGGGTTAAAATGATGTGTGTCTGTTCTGTGAAAGAGAGCACGGATATTAGCCAAATTTGATAAGTAGTGATCTTCTTACACGCTAGGGTGTGTAGCTCAAAATCTGTGTGGTAAGCATACCCATAGCGGGCCTGTTTTCGAACAAGGACATCTCAAGCTTTATCCTGATATGTCACACTAAATATCTAATAAGTTTAAAAGTGGTGAAATCGGCCTGCGGAATTGAGGCAGTTCACATGTGTTTCAATGGGACTGGCATTTGGGGTGGTGAGATCATGACAAATTACAAAATAAAATCCAAGATGGCTGCCAGTCGGCCATTTAAAAAAAAAAATGTCATTATCTCAGAAATCTTGCATGATAGCTGATCTATCAACTTCTACTTCCTCATACTTCACATAGCCGTCAGATACCACGAGGGGATTTTCGGTGACATTTTGATTCCCATATTATAAACCCTTTAATTACTAGAGCCACTAACAAAGAAATACTTGTTAGCGCATTTCAGGAAAAAGTTTCCAGCAATGCATTCGATCTTCACGAATTTTTTCGGATCCCCCTCTGATGGGTTATCCTGGTTGAGTTCGAAAATCAGCTTATATCAGCTTATTTGCATATATTCATGATTGCTCTTCCTTACAAATCGACATTAACGCTCTCCAGTCGGCAATATTTATCTGACCTTCGCAATTTTTTCCTGAACACCCTCTTAAGGATTGCCCTGGTTGAGTTGGAAAATTAGCTAATTTCCATATTGTCCGACATGGCACTTCTGTCACACAGCCTCGCGGTTACTGTATCGGGAATAAATTTGTAAATGTGCAAGATGGAGATTTTCATATTTGCTATGCAAATTTATTATCTAGTTAAACTGAACTTTCAAATAATGTTTTAACAAAATTAAATTAAATTTTCAAAAATACCATGGTTGTCCCTTCTTTTGGGGTTCCACTGTAATTACTGTTTCTAAAATTGCATAAATTATTTCCCAGCATTTTGTAAAAGTGATGCTTTGTGTTTTGGCACATTTTTTCAATTAAACATTGTTTTGACATTTAAAACAAATGAAAGTCATAAATAAGAGTTTCCGCCGGGAATATTTGAGCGAGGGATGGGAGTTTTTTCCACCCGATTTTTTATTTATTTAAATTTCAAAGCTTAGTTTGAATAGGAACTATAATGTATGCTGTATTAGTATTCTGCTGTGCTGTATTAGGATTCTGCTGTGCTGTATTGAGATTCTGCTGTGCTGTATTGAGATTCTGCTGTGCTGTATTGAGATTCTGCTGTGATGTATTGAGATTCTGCTGTGCTGTATTAGGATTCTGCTGTGCTGTATTGAGATTCTGCTGTGCTGTATTGAGATATGTTGTGCTGTATTAGGATTCTGCTGTGCTGTATTGAGATTCTGCTGTGCTGTATTGAGATCTGTTGTGCTGTATTAGGATTCCGCTGTGCTTTATTAGGATTCTGCTGTGCTGTATTGAGATTCTGCTGTGCTGTATTGAGATTCTGCTGTGCTGTATTGAGATTCTGCTGTGCTGTATTGAGATTCTGCTGTGCTGTATTGAGATTCTGCTGTGCTGTATTGAGATTCTGCTGTGCTGTATTGCGATTCTGATGTGCTGTATTGAGATTCTGCTGTGCTGTATTGAGATTCTGCTGTGCTGTATTGAGATCTGTTGTGCTGTATGAGGATTCTGCTGTGCTGTATTGGGATTCTGCTGCGATGTATTGAGACTCTGCTGTGCTGTATTGAGATTCTGCAGTGCTGTATTGAGATTCTGCTGTGCTGTATTGAAATTCTGCCGTGCTGTATTAATATTCTGCTGTGCCGTATTGACGTTTTACTGTTCACTATCGGCATTCTACTGGGCAGCATTGTCATTCTGCCCTGCTGTATTGAAATATTGCTCTTTTGTTGTTTGTTTTAGTTGCTCAAGTTTGTTCCACATTTTAGATGGACCCAAATTATGTCGTTATTTTTTAAGACTGCTATTTTATGTGCTATGCCTTTTAATAAATGTGGCTACACTGATAACAAGAACAATATGATACCGCAGGATAGCTACATACCACATTGAGGTATAAAATAAGAACTATTATTCAGATCAAAATTTAATTTACGACCGGGATTTCCATGATGACGTCATACCTGCTGTGCTGTACCCAGATTAGTTTATTCTATGATGTCATAGTTATCTCATGCAATCAGACCCGGAGATCTCTAGGGCTCGTAAATGAATGGTCCCCATACATCACGGAGATCTCCGGGGCTCGTCGCAAACGGGTTAAAGCTAATCAACATTGCGTCAACTTCTCGTCGCGCTTGGAGGCGGTTCATCTCATGAGGAATACTTGGGTACTCATTCTGGACGTCGAGTACCACGCGTTCAGATAAGAAATACTGTGGCATTACATTGTATTGATCAGTTGATTACACGCCCAGCTGAGCGGTATGAACGAACGAACCAACGAATAAACCAACAAAACAAGAGAAGCGAAGAAAAGAAGAAATCAATGAATCAGAAGACTAAATACCAAACAAAGCGATATAAGAGATGTCAATGAATTGAGGAATGAATGCATGGACAAATACTAAATGAATGAATGAATGAATGAATGAATGAATGAATGAATGAATGAATGAATGAATGAATGAATGAATGAATGAATGAATGAATGAATGAATGAATGAATGAATGAATGAATGAATGAACGAACAAGTGATTTAAGACCAAGACTATGACCACTGATTACATACAAACCGAATATGTGGACTTCGATTACCGATATTCCGCTGATAAGATTATTAAGTGACAGCGAAATAATACATGCGGTGTCTAGTGTCCATCTACACACTGTAGGAACTCATTACCTGCCAAGTTTTTTCACTTATGTTTAATTTGAGCCAATACATTTTGCAGAATCTTGATGCCTAAACACACAATTTTGTAGTTCCCAGTAGGGCCTAACAGTGATTAATTTGGCTAATAAAAAAGATTAAAAACGACCGTGAAAAGGCACTATCTGCTTACTTTTCAAGTACGCAAATACCGGTTTTTGTCATTTTTATCATTGTTTATACACCAAAAATACATCAATTTCACATCACATTATTATCTACCCTGATGACATCGCAATCCACGCAATGTGAGTAGCCTGGTTCAGCCGGGTAATTATTATCTTGCTTTTTGTAAAATTACAAGTATACATAATTATTATCATGTCCACAATATCCTAATTCGGGTTTAAGCTCCCTGCTTGTTTGTGACTTGGTCTCGTGCTAAGAGTAAAGACAACATTTTGACTTAAAGTGGCTGGTGAAATGCCCATAGCATATATTCAAATGAAGCAGAAAGAGATAACTAAGACATTTACGAAATATATTATATAAATATATTACGAGTTAAATACAGGTGGTCTGAGGTTAATACATTTTTTCTACACTGACCCTGCCCCAGAACATGGATATCTTGCCTGGTTTGTGCTGGGATCAGCTATATAAGGTACCGTAAATATCAAGTTTTAGAGATAGTGTCAAGCTGATTGTCCGATAACTGGTATATGGTATAATGGCGATCATATTGTTATCTGGGTCAAGTATTTTGCTCTGCAAAGCCAAAAGGCAGTATCTGCATTTTAGTAAGGTGACCAGATACGGCACTTTGGCTTTGCACGATAATATACATGTTATCAGAATGTCTGATGTTATGAACCTGTTATCGAGCTACTTCTAAACAAACAACCCAGTGAGCACGAGACGCTGTACCAATGCTGATTTTATGTTGGGTCAGAGTCGAACGACTCGTGTTTGCTGGAAAGCCATGTATTGTACCACGGATCAAGCTGCACTCCAACTTAACCCTTAACCCTTTAACCGCCGGTGTCGCATATATTCAGGTTTTCACTTTTTATTAGCACATCAAGTACCACCTTTTAAACATGTTAAAGATAAAATGTGACCTCAACCAGCAAGATTTGAAAAGAGCTGACCTCCATTTTGTCAAATCTGAATAATTTTCAGTCACTTGAAGTTGTGGATCGCGTCAGCGAGACACAACTTCAAGTGGGTGAAAATTCAAATTGAATAATTTGGCGGTTATAGGGTTAAAGCTCTAAGTTAAACCATTACAATTTTCACACACAGTTGTGTCTCGCCATCGCGACCCACAACTTTCAAGTGAGTGAAAATTACTCATTTTTGTTTAATTTGAGACCAAACATTTGCAAATCTTGATGTTTAAACGCTCGTTTCATTCCCGATAGCTGTGATTTCATTGCCTGATAAAACTGGTTAAAAACGACTATTGTCGTGCTTGGCGGGTGTATGAAGGTTAACACTCCAGCATAATGTAAAACATGGTATATACATTACAGAGGGAACGCGACTGTCCAGGCTGTTTATATCTGGGAAATAACTGATAGTTGTTCTGCGATTTAGCAGCTGGTAGAAGTGATTTTGGCAACCTCTCTGGTTAGTGACATGTGCTCTTCCTATTCAAAACATATGCATTTACATTTGCATATGTATATGTATATTTATATGCATATGCATATGCATATGCATATGCATATGCATATGCATATGCATGCATATGCATATGCATATAAATATAAACATTGATATGCATATACATACGCATATATACATATGCATATTTATATGCATATGCATATGCATATGCATATGCATATGCATATGCATATGCATATGCATGATCGTCGCTGATATAGAATTCAAATTGAGGATGTGATTGGGGCTTCATACTTTAAACTTTCCCAGATGTTTAATGTGTGTATATAAAAGTGATGTAAAATCAAATGTATTCATAACATGGTATATGATTAGGTTTTGTTACATGCGTGACTGCATGCCTTCCAGGTTCATATCAAAGAACTGACACAGGTGCCTGGAAGAATGCTTCCTGAGGCCAGCAGTACTAAAAAGCTGTGTGATGACTTCTCAATGTTTTTCTCAGAAAAAAATCAACTGATTCGAGAAAAAAGTACGATCGAGTTAGCTGCTATGGACACCACCATCACTGACAAAGTAGTTAATAACTCTATCGTTCACAAATTGGATCAGTTTACCCCAACCACTGAAAAGGAGCTGGAGCGCATAATAAGGGATTGTTCAGCAAAAACATGCAGTCTGGACCATCGCCCAACCGACGTGCTAAAGAAAACGCTACAGTGCCAGCTCACATAACTAATAACTTTAATCAACAGTAGCTTTGATCATGGGATATTTCCACTCAAGCTAAGGACTGCTGTTGTGAAGCCGTTGTTGAAGAAAGACAACTTATACCTTAATGAAAATAATTACCGGCCTGTAAAGTGTTGGAAAAGGTTGCTGTGAAACGTCCGACTAACCATCTACATGTAGATATAAATGGGCTGCAGGAAGATTACCAGTCTGCCTATAAACTCATGCATAGCACAAAGACTGCACTAGTCTACTCAAGGTGAAGCATGATATGTCCAGTGCTTTGGACAGACACAACTCAGTCCACTTTGTCATGCTTGATCTCTCAGCTGCATTTGATACAATCGATCAAAATCAACTTTTGGGTTTATTGCGAGATGAATACGGGATAACTGGAAAAGCTCTGTCCTGGTTCTCTACCTACCTCGAGGACCGAACCTGAAGAGTGCAGGTCGAAACAACCACATCAGACCATTTGCCTCTGAAGTGTGTTGTACCGCAAAGGTCAGTTCTTGGCCCAGTCATTTTTACACTATACACTGCTCTGATCCAGCGAATAATTCGTAAGCATAGAGTAAAACATCATAAATACGCAGATGCTATTCAACTCTATGTGAAATATGATCCAGCAGTACCAGGTGCCAGAGATGAAGCAATAAGGAGGCTTGAAGCCTGCATCAAAGAGATTCGCATTTGGATGTCAATACGAATGCTCAAGTTAAATGATGATAAGACAGAGATGGTTATTTTCTGCTCCAAGCACCATCTGGGGCAGTATGACCATTGTACCACCAGCATTGGTGATAGTGCGATCATACCTGTCAGACATGTCCGTAACATTGGTGTGCAAATGGACGACCATTTTTCCATGATAAGTCAAGTCACTGCTATATGCGCGGCGTGTAATTCTCAGCTATTCAGGCTGTCCGCCCGCTACCTGACTGTTGATGCCACCAAGAACGCAGTCCAGGCGCTGATTACCTCTCGTTTGGACTACTGTAACTCATTGCTCCTGAACCTACCGTCATCACAAATAGCACGCCTGCAGCGTAGCCTATACAGAACAAGACTGCAAGTCTGGTGACTCGGACTTCCATGCGAGAGCATATCACACCGGTGCTAAGAGAACTACCCTGGTTGCCAATAGACAGACGTATTATGTATAAGGTTCTGGTGATCACTTACAAAGCTCCTCATAGCTTGGCTCCAGTGTACCTGGCAGAACTGCTAGCCCCCCGATGTTTGAATAATTGCCTGCGGGGAGCCAACACATTAACATTACACCAACCCATAGCCCAATAGAAAGTCGGGGAAGGTGCATTTGGTTTTGGAGCACCCCACGTATGGAATGGATTACCGCGCTATAATAGAAACTTTAATAAATAAAATAAATAAATATCAATAAGCATATGTATGTATATTGTACAGATATTATGACATAAATTATTGCTTATTTGTTATATTTACAGTTCCTAATCACGTAGAGTTATGAACTGTAAATACGACAATGTAGTCTGAATGTATTTATTTTAATTTGTTCAGGTGTGTAGTGTAAATATTTCTATGAACCATCACTATAAAAAAGTATTATGCCTTCACCAGTTATTTGCCATTGTTTATTTGGGCTTTGTGGTACATTGCATGTTTCACAATAACAACACATACCTTCCTCAAATCCATGTAGATGTTTTATAATTTAATTGTAAGAGGGTGCATTTAGGTTTAGGACCTATTTCAACTTCTGAGCTAGAAATTCAAATATATTGTTGATTGTTGATCAATTATTAATGGTTTGTTTTATAAGATCAGTTTGCTTAGATCTGTTCCTAAGGCAAAGATAACACACTATTTTTGCAGGTGTCAGATTGAGCAGGCCCATATTATGTGATGAATGTAATCGATGTTTTTGTTCCACCATTATGACATGAAAAATATATAATTATATAAAATCAGAAATGCCTGGTATCATACACATTGTATAATAATTTCAAAGGCATTCAACACTGTTTAAACTTCTGTTTTTTCATGTGGTTGTAATCTGGCTTCTGTAATGAAAATTCAAGCTATACTTTCTCATCTACAGCAAGGCTTGACTTTTGGATGCCGCATGAAGTCGAGCATTGCTGTAGGCAAGATGTACTTTTGGTGTGACATAGTTAACTCAACATGTGTGCAGTAGATTATCATACAAAATATTCCAAATAATATGTTGTTTCTGAGTCCGAAGTCGGTTAGAAAAGGCAGTAAAAGTTTGAACCTAAAATGGTATCCTGGTATATCATTACTTTGGATACATTTTATTTTTTATTTTACATTATATTTGTTCACATATTTGTCCTTGACCATTACCCGTAAAATAAAAAGATACTAGTGTTGTGAATATGTCCAATTCTGTATCTAGAACGCTTTACAGGCCAACAATCAACAAACAATATTCATTTCAAAAAACAATATTGATCATCCATTAATTCATTACGAAAATATTATCCTAATTATTAAGAAATAAAATTTAACACATTAAGGTTTTGTGTATGTAGACTAACAGTATACAAATATGGTGTTCATTAAATTGTTCTTATTTATTTACGTTGATATTGATATTGTAAATTACATGTATTACTATTCTAGTGTTAATTTGTAGAGTGCTTTCATTTTCAAAATATGATAAGCAAAAAAATTATAATAGGAGACCCATGAGTGTCAGAGGAGCTTTTTATGGCGGCCTTGACAGTCATCAAAAGGGGTTGGTCTATTATATTAGATTAACGATGTAGTGTGCCAATTTTGTCATCTCCTTATCGGGAACACTTCGAGAGATTAAAATAGCAGCCCTGGCCCTGGCCTAAACACTGCTAAATTCACGAAGCCCTTGAAACATCACTGTACATGAGTTGTGTTGTCCTTTGGCCCTTTATGAACTAGATTATATTCAGTTGAAACTTGAAAGTGAGGCACGTGATTCTATATCGCCGATTATCTAGGTCACTGTTCGTTGATCGGATGCTAGCATATCAGCTGAACAGCTTCGACCAAAAAGTTATTATTCAATTTTTGTAAACACCATCTTGTCTCCTCATGTCATCTTTGCCACACACCAACGAGCGTTCTACGACTGCCTACAAGCGACAGAAGAGACCCGTAATCAAATAATGATAAATCATTGTAAAATCCAGTAAAAAAATTGTCTCAATGACCCGTACGGACGTCGTACCGACGATTTGGAGAACATTCTTAAGGTTGTCGGAAAAAAAAATTATTATCCCGTTCTTTAGCTCGTAGCCAGGTCTTGGACATGTCTAGATAACAACTCTATTGAGAACCCCCCCCCCCTATCGTAGGATGGATATACGATTGCCCTCTGGTTCCTACAACGTTTGTAGAAACGCATTATAAATTGTCAGTTCTTGAACTTTTAGCGTTCGTAAACATTCGTGCGGCATCTATACGAAAAACGTAATAGTTCTACAGCCATCGTTAGAATAAAATTACATAATACTCGCAAGCGTGTCTCAGACTGCTCTTGCGATTTAACCAACAGCCTTATGACTGATTGACTGACTGACTGACTGACTGACTGCTGACTGACTGACTGACTGACTGACTGACTGACCTTGACTATCATACCACCGGCCGGGGGCTCAGGTATGGGCTCCTCCACTATTTCGGTGGTCCTAGCAGCGGTCAACATGATGCGCTTATTCATCGTGGCGTATTTTACAAAACTTGGAACAGTTGAATCCAGTACTTGATGGCGACAGATATAGAGAGTCAGCGACAAGAGAGTGAGCTAGAGAGAGATATCGAGAGAAAGGGAGAGAGAGGGTGATGGTGGTGCTGACTGTATAATATTAAAGGTTCATAGTACACCCCCTCCTCCAGGTTTACATTCCGTAAAGAGAAGGAGCATTATCCCGACGACGGCATATCGCTGGGCCAGCGCTACATAGGTTGGATCAGCAATATGCCAGAATCGGGAGAAGGTGTGTTGTTAACGGACTCCTCACATCCCTGGATTATACTGACATAAGTAGTACTGCTCTGCAAAGTCAAAAGGCAGTATCTGCTCACTTGCAAAGTAAGCAAATACTGCCTTTGGCTTCGACCGACAGCGTTTCACAAGAAAGCAGATACTAGCTTTTGGTTTTGCAGAGCAAACTAGATGTATGATATACGAGAGTGATTTTACATCATCCAGTATAAATCCACCACTCGAGCGGTACACCACGTTGCATCAATGTCAGGGACGTGAATTCACCGTTGCTACAACGTCACTGCCAAATGGGAATAAACGAAATATATACATAGCCTAAATAAGCTGAAAGGTTAATTTGTATTGCTTTTAATTATTCAAATATTATAAAATGAATGTACACCTCTTCTGATGAACGATCGACAGGCAAATAGGGGCTTCATTCAATAGGGGCTTAACACATCTTCTTGATTATCTCACTCTCACCTGCACCCTTAACCCTTTCAGCACGGGGACCGTCTTTAGAAGTCAGAATCTGACGTCTACAGACGTCAGATTCTGACGTCTAAAGACGGTCCCCGCGCTGAAATATTTAAAAATGTTGGTATATAAACATATTATTAGGATTTCTAAGTAACACATAATTCTGCTAATACAATATAATATAATGGCCGTAGACCCATTTAAACATCCGTGTTCAAATGAGGCGAAAAGAGCTAACTAAGCCATTTATGGTAAATTTAAATTGAAAAAAACATTTGGTCTCCATGGTTTATGCACAAATATTTCCACGTTGTAAAGGTTAGGATGCTGGGTTTGTACTCTGGCACTATCTGGTACTGCGGATGTCTATATCACCACAACCATGGTATATATATGTGCTTAAACTACAGTTGTCGGTGAATTGTATTCATACATTCTTTTTCACGAATGTACACTTTTTTTATACTACGAATGTCCATTTTTATAGTATCGGTATATTTTCATGCTAAGACTGCACACATCGTGAACAAAATTGACACACAAAAACCTTGAAGTATACTTTTAGTGAAAATACATGCGATGGCAAGCATGGCTATTGTTCATAACTTTACATTTGTTGCGATGTGTCAGGAAGGCCAACTTCTGATATAAATATACAACCAATATAGAAATGAAGTGTTATTCAGGCTATACGTCTCGTATAAATTGACCTCCCCGGGTTCCTACTATATACAATTGACGTTTTACTAAAAAATCAATCCTCCGTCTGAAATATTGAGGACGATATGATAACTTTAGTGATGATGTTATGGTGGCCGGACGAATACATGCTAACTTCTGTGATTTCATGGCGGCCATTTTGAATTTCGCGTAATGTACTCACATAGTGCCCTCTTTATGATATTCTTAGATGGATTTTTGCACCATATTCGACACTTAAGAATTGCTAGTCGTTCATCAAGAAAGCATATGATACACTTTTCTAAAGTTTCAGTGATGTCTCAAATTGGACGGTCGTAAATAGTCCCCATACCATCAGCTGATGACTTGAACTATCAAACCTTTTGTACTCGAGATGTAATGCAAATCTCTGCTAGCTCCCGTATTATGCATTGTGTCGTCTGCATATCATGCTCTGATGATGGTTATAATCTCCCGCGTGAGGGGTTACATTAGATCAAAAGAATAGAAGGCCTAGATCAAGCGAGAAAAAATGCATAAGGCTGGTTTAGATGCCGATGGGCTGATCTCAGCACTTGCCATATACCTGCTGTGTGCCGGTAACAGCATGTTGACGTATGAAGAGGTCTCATCTGACACCCGCAATTGTGACTGTCAAATTTGTGTTGTGACAGCCTCGCTTAGGACTTGAGTATTCCTTGTTCACTTGACTATCCAATTAGCATAAGGGTTGTTTATCATTGAATACAAATGGCGACCTTTCGAAAATCACCCAGCATAAATTTATTAAAATATGTTATGAGAGCCTTCACTGCGATGCATTCAGGCTATAATTACACGGCATTTTGTGTCATGACTAAAATCAAAGGCATGTTTTGAAAACGTGCATGGTAATGTGACTTCGAAGTGTGTATCTTTGACATTGATTTGGCTGATAATTTTTTTGACTTTTGATTTTGCTTGGCTAGGTCCCTTGTAATGATATCTGGTTGAGTTTTTTAATATAAAATTCGAGATGGCCGCCAAAGTTACATTTTAGTCACTACTTGAGATAATTGAGACGTGATAATTTTAGCCATAATATTTGATTTCAAAGACCACTGTAAAACGAATGCTACCATCCTTCGACATCATTACAATGCCTAAAATGCTACGAGACATTTATAATCCAAATTCCCGAATAAATTACATAGCAGCTTATCCATTCTTTATATACGTGTGTAGTAATCATTCACATCTCTCATCAACGCAGTGACGCCACCGGAAACCTTTTTGAATGGCTACTCGGTAAAAATAATGCTGAATAAGTCACCTCCCATACTTCATTGTATTAGATTGCTAGGTAAAAACATTGCAGGTCAATGGCTATTGAGTTTCACAGAATAGTCAATTTTGCAGACATTTTATTGACATTTGATGATTTGCGGAAATAGTTTCTATTCAGACTATAGGCATACCGGGTATTGTATTCTATGTAGACTATACATGTAATTTTAAGTTTGAACGAATACCTTCTTGTTTTTACAGCAGATCTTTAAATAATATTATTATTCTACAGCCGGTTTTCGGAAAGCTATTTGGACGCCTTTATGCACAACTGAGCCAACCCCCGAAAATTCGAAAATGAGTTAAAAGTGCCAAGTAATAGACATTATTAATAGCCTGTATTTAAAAATTGATCGGAAGTCCAAATTGCACTCAACACGCCACCTGGTGGCACTGACGAAAACAGTACATGTAAAATCTTCACATTGATTTATGCACAACTGGACCAACCCACTCATTCACTTCTTCCAGCAGCCTCACAGCCCCCATGATTTCGCCTAGGCTATAAAAGTTACACGTATTTTACTAAAGACATGTCACAGCTGGATCTACAGGAGATATAGAGAACATGTAATATGATTATTGATGTATTCTACTACATATTTGTTAAATTGACAATAAATGTGGCTTGGTCCAATTGTGCATAAATCAAAATGTTAAAATTGATTAATACACAACTGGACCAACCCAAACTTTTATTTTTCCAATCATCCAAAACTATAAAAAAGTACATATATTTTTATCATAATAGATCTACAGAAGATATAGATAGACTGTAATGTGCTTATTATTGTAGATTTGCTACATATATTTGCATTTGTTTAATTTGTAATAAATGTGGGGTGGTCTAGTCGTGCATAAAGCAAAGTGGTCATTCTTATTTATGCACAATTGGACCACAGCTTGTTTTAGGCAGCGAGGCTCGACACCGGAGGTATCTGAAGATGTGGATATTTTCCATGAATAGAAAAAGTGAATGTCGTGTGTTAATTTAAGTCAATATTTTTTTCTCATTCGTTTTCTATAATTTACAGTAGACCATAAACTTCAACTGCATTTATCTCAAAATGAACTTTTTGGGGGTTAGTCCAGTTGTGCATAAAGGCGTCAATTTCTCCTTCACTTTGACCAGAATCTATTCAAATATTCAATTATCACACAATGATAATTATTAGATTTTGAGGAGTTATGCTATGACTTTTCTGAGAAATCAGGATAGCTGATCTGGATCAAATCCTTGATTTTCTGCATCACTATTTGGACCAATATCGGTTCAAAGATGTACATATTGGGTGATACCTCATTCATTATTATTGGAATTACGATGGTGAATGAGGGTCCTGTGTTTAGACTGGCAGCCCTCTATGTACCATTTAATCGCTACATTCAATAATTAAAATACATCCAATTCTGGTTCAATGTTGGGTCAGTGTCGCAGACGGTGGCCCAGCATAGGCAGTGCTGGGTGTTAGGTGTAGGCTAACCTGTTTCATGCTACATAAAATATACTTAGCTGATTTTTCATAATACATTATCGTCGTCCGTAGATCGCGGTAGCTCAGTCATATTATACATAACTGGTATGTAGCTGTATAATTATCTCGTCTTAAGAGACACCTGACATTGCTGCAATGTTTGGTTAATGTTGGGCGAGCCCCGGAGACGGTGACCAAACAATAAACCAACATTAATGTGTCAGCGTCCCGCATTTGTTGTAGAGCGCGAACTGCACATGGTTTATAGCTCAACCATTTGAATGCTAGGGATACGTTGCTTACTGTTATTCTTACAAATTTAACCCTTTACTTGCTATGGTCGTAACCATATTAGGCCATATGGTCCTAATAGGATTTTAAACCTACAGGAAATCTTATCGGATAAAAGCTGAGAGCACCAATATTGATATTGACGATAATTATATCAAATATATCAAAATTAATATGAATGTTACTGTATATAAAATTAAACGTGCACTTAATTGAGTCCAATGAAATGATCAATATAATAATTCATAGTCGTTATTGTCGATTTTGAATATAGCATATCAGGAGCTTTCAGTCATTAGTATCGCACCACATGTTTCCCACAAATTTAATTAACCCTTTCACCGCCAAATAATTCAATTTGAATTTTCACCCACTTGAAGTTGTGTCTCGCTGATGCGATCCACAACTTCAAGTCAGTGAAAATTATTCAGATTAGACAAAATGGTTGATGTCACATTTTATCTTTAACTTGTTAAAAAGGTGGTACTTATCGTGTTAGTAAAAAAAATAAAACCCGAATATATTCGACACCGGCGGTTAAAGGGTTAAAAATGTTATGTGCACAATTATAATTAGCGTCATTATCAAGTCGACATCATCATGACGAACTGTACTGAATGAATACATTAGAATTAATAATTGATTTTTTAATCATAGCCATACCAGTCTGTTTTAGTATATAATAATCAGCGCCATTGAGCATGTTGAACAAACATATTAAATAACAATTTCAAGTATTAACGCTTTAAATGTGGCCGGCAGGGTGCATTCGATGATTTTTTACAACTAAAATAGACTGAAAATTACTAAGTGCAAATGTATTTAGTGCAGATGATCTGTTCTAATTTATAAATGTGTAATTGATACATTTATGAATTATAACAGGTCTCTGTTGTCAGCCTTTTTGTAACTTTCATTGAAACTGTAGTACCGGAGCAATTGTCAGATTCAAATGAATGGTCACATATGAAAAATGAATGCAGAGTTAACCTTTTAACCGCCGGTGCCGCATATATTCGGGTTTTCATTTTTATTACACCTTCAGTACAGCATTTTAAATATGTTAAAGATAAAATGTGACATCAATCAGCAAGATTTGAAAAGAGTTGACCTCCATTTTGTCAAATCCTAATAATTTTCACTCACTTGAAGTTGTGGATCGCGTCAGCGAGACACAACTTCAAGTGAGTGAAAATTCAAATTCAATAATTTGGCGGTTAAAGGGTTAATTACCAGCTGTATACCTTTTACTTGCAATTTTAAAAATCTCTATTGATGCACATGCATCCCCTATAACCTCCAGGCTCAACCTCCGAGGTCTGAATAATTTATCAAATAGGTCTATAATTTTTTTCTTGACAAAACAAATCGAGTGCCTAAAAATTACTTGGATTTGTGAATTTTACCTCGTGCTTAGCCGGGTCTCCAGATTTAGAAAATATTCTACTTAAAAAACGTGTGTTCCTACACAAGTACAATGAAACATTTAAGTATTTACATTTACAAGGTATTAATGTGGAAACTTTCACATTATTAATAAGGCGATGTGTGGCACTTAACCCACCCAGCAGACACAAATTATATGAATAACATTCGTACAATGTTGGTCCATCGTCGAATACGTTAGACCAACGTTGTACAAATGTTATGCAAATGTTTTGTGTTGGCCGGGAAGCTATTAACCCTGTATCAACCCTTTAACCGCCCAGTTATTTAATTGGAATTTTCACCCACCCAAAGTTGTGTCTCGCTGACGCGATTTACAACTTCAAGTGAGTGAAAATTACACAGATTTCAGAAAATGGTAGTCAGCTATTTTCATATCATTAGCACGATAACAATCTGACACTTAAAGTAACAGCGAAAATGGAAAAAAAACGAAAATCATATTGTGACCGGCGTTTAAAAGGTTGACTCTCATTTTTCATTCTACTTGAGATGTTAATTGTTATCGCAACTCGCACTTCGAGGCTAATTAAAATGTCGGGATTTATACAATCCCAGATCATCATACTTAATAATATATTATTAATAGCTCTTAAAAGTTGTAAACAATCTATTTGTGGTGGATTATGCTATTTTGCATCACACCAAATTTATTTCAAATAATTATGCCATGTGGTGCATGCTTAAGTGCAACGAGGGACCATAACCCTCCAACCGCCAAATGATTCAACTAGAATTTCCACCCACTTGAAGTTGTGTCTCGCTGACGCGATCCACAACTTCAAGTGAAAGAAAATTATTCAGATTTGGCCAAATGGAGGATAATTACTTTCAAATCTTGCTGATTGATTTCACTGACATGTTTAAAAGGTGGTACTTAATGTGGTGGTAAAAAAAAATAAAAAACACGAGTATATTCGGGAGCGGTGGTTAAAGGGTTGACATGTGTGGATTGTAACAGAAGGTCAGATGAAGGTCTGTATTTAACAGGAGAGGCCGGACAAGCGAATTAGTGTTTCATTAAACATTACACCTATCACTACCACTTCATTCTGCACGGAATAGCCTACCAAAATGATAGCAAGAAAAAGAAGAGGGGACTTGTGTAATATGGAGAAAGAAGTGGCTTCACATAATGGTTTGCAATCAGGTTCGCTGCCCGATACAGCCATGCCGGTATGTATGAGGGAGCAGTACATTCTACACCATTACCGGCCTCTCTATAAACCTTATACGTTCTACTTGAAGAGCATCTTCAGCCTCCACAACGAGACGTGTAACATATGGAGTCATCTCGTACCGCTGATTCTCGTCTTCTTCCGGGCGGTCTATGTCGCTGTGGAGTATGACGTCATGAATGACGTCACTCTGTGGCCTGTCATCTCGGCATATGTGGGGGTCGTATCATGTTTACTTCTCAGCGTTGTCACGCATACCTTTAAATCCAGGTCTGTGGCTGATCGTCACTGGTTCTATCAGCTTGATTACATGGGAATAGCTGTCAACATTCAAGCATGTGGGACTGCGATGCACTTTTTGGTGAGCACGCCGGATTATTATGAAGTACTTGGTACCTGGCCTCTTTATGTTGGATGGTGCGCCGCTGTAGTTTTCATCATTGGTACCAGCATTACAACATTACTGACAATTCCCGAGTCTATAAAAAAAATGTTGTTTAGCTTCTTTGCATCTAATGCCATGATGCTGAACATTCTTCCGCTGCTGTTTAGACTTTATTCATTTTGGGATACAGATGAAGATGATTTTCTTCTAAAGGGACATTCAGCCGCACAAGTCTTAGCAATAGTTGCTGCTCTAATTTATGTGAGTCACTTTCCCGAAATATGTCGTCCCGGAAAATTTGATATATTCGGACATAGTCATACAATATTTCACATCGTCGTGTTCTCATCACAATTTACTGCCGTTGAATCTGGCTTAAGAGAGTTCATTTCCAAAGATCTAGAATTGAGGATGATGGGCCAGCCTTCTCTCTTCACCAGTACTGGGGGATTCCTATTAGTTGGAATTTCGGGGCTTCTTACTCTTCACCTGGCTGTAAAATACGGAAAAACACAATATGATAGCTTTAAAACAAAAACGTAAATGACTAAAAGCTCATTTCTGCATCAAACAGAAGAAACAACAAATGTTGTGTGATATCATACTTATATCCATAAATCATGTACATAGACCAAGACCAAGACCAAAGGTTGCAGGGAAGCATAATGTTATAATTTTAAGTCTTAGTTCACCTATTTTTTACGATTTTTTG
The DNA here is from genome assembly GCA_964017125.1 of Flabesymbios commensalis. NCBI lineage: Eukaryota > Metazoa > Annelida > Polychaeta > Terebellida > Flabelligeridae > Flabesymbios > Flabesymbios commensalis. The sequence continues at coordinate 40,176,201 of OZ024910.1, read as the reverse complement.
TGGTGGTGAATAAACACTGGTTGATTCAACATTTCAATGTGTTTTGCTGATTGCGTTTTAGATGGTTATTTTGTTCGCATTGCACTGTATTTCAATAATTGATCGATTTTGACATTTTATTTTACAAAAGAAAGCGATGTACCCACGTGATATTTTGATTTTTCTTGTCATTATTTATTTAAATGTAAAACATTTGTGTTTAAAGCGACACAATCAGGCTAAAATCATAAATCAGAATTTTTATTTTGGCTTCTTAATATGACCATATAATGTAAACATGTCCACAGACTAGAACTGCGTAAATGTGTTGCGCATTTACCAGTTTAGCGAGATATAAAGACGAAATTCACGATTTCTTATTTCGGACATGCATGTCCAAAATAAGAAATATGAAAAAAACATAATAAAATTGTTGATTTTTTAATGATTTTAATCTGATTGTGTGGCTTTTAATAGGCCTACCTTTAGTCTTCATAAGTAATATTCGTGTTTAGCTGGTTGACATTAACATTCTGCAGTTACTGCTGTTTGCCATTTCACGGCAGAATCAACTATTTAGAACTATGCATCAATTTGAAGCTGGTACGGGCTGACTAATGACGGCTATTTTCTCCAAAACTATAATGCAAAAGTTATTTTCCATTATATTTGAAATACAATTTTAATTTGATCGGTACGTTTTAGCCCACTAGAATCAATTTAACAAGTAGCATATATTATTTTGTTCAATTCTAGCAAGACCGTTTATTACTAATATCATTTTCGAAAATGAATTTTATTCTAAACTGTTGATTGAAATGATTGCTACGCTTGTATATGTATGGCAAAATACAAAGCCATGAGTGTTTTATGGACATGAGTTTTTTTCCAGCGAAAAGTGAACTATTTGGGGTGTGTTTTGTCCCACATCTATTTATGTAATGTATAGTCATTGTTGTCTCTTCAATATATTGTATGAACTAGTTTACGACGTGCATTTATATTTTTTTTGTCTATGGTTATAGTTTAACTTATTTTTTATTTTTGAAAATAATAGAAGTTTGCTTTCCCTAACATAATATAATTGAGTATTGTGGCTAGTAATCAATGTGAACAATTGTTTATTGAAAAAGAACAAAACAATATTAGCTATGCCTGTTTTGCATGATGTCCTTCTTAGCATTGCCCACTATGCTACCATATAATTTCTTCTATGGATTCCAATCATTACTAGATGTTCACTAGGTGCTACTGCGTGTATTTTCACCAAAGCAATATGAAAATTTCCAAATTATGAAAAGAAAACGGGATTTGCTTAAGATTTTCAAAATATGAGGCAATAGGAGACCCCTATGTTTATATCATGTCTGCAAAGTTACCATTGCTCTTGTGCATATACATAGTAGATATATTTATCTATCACATTATTCTAAAGTGCAATTGTTTCACAGCCTAATGCAAACAATGGGTCATTGTCAGGGCCCATTCTTTTAAAAAAAGATTATTAAAGTTTGTAAGGCATTTCTTAGTATAATTTGTCATGCAGTTGTTTTTAAACAATTTTGATTTTCTGATTCCTATAATCTGTTCCATGCCAAGCTATGTTTTTTGTTTTTCCCTTTCAAAATTGTAAAACAAGATGGTCCCCAAAATAGCAGATAAAGTCTCAGCTGTCATGATTATGCATCAGGTCTGGGTGCACAGCGGACACACAAACTTGAATTCCGTGTTCAAAATAATCTATTTTTTTAGGAATTTATTGTTTAAAGCCCTGGTTCACTATCACGCAATTAATGTTAATAAATCCAAGATGGCCGCCAATAATACAGAAAGTACCATAGCTTTTTCTAAAAGTCATAGAAAGTTATTTTTGGTGGCTAAGTATAGTTTTTTAATATCAAAGAATCTCGTACATAAAAGCTATACCCTCTAACTTTTATATTACATGTAGTTATATGGAAAAACCCAAGATGAGCGTCAATTATACAGGATGTACCATAACCATTTTTCTTGATTAAAGTTATTTTTGGTGCATAAATAGTTTTATGATAAAAATTACACATAAAAAAACTCAACATCCATGTTACATGTAGTCATGGAAAGTGCAAAAACTATAATAATCTAAAAACAGCACATTACCCATTGTCATCGACGTTGATTCACCATTGTATAAATGTTATACAAATGTTTTGTATTTGCTGGGTAACTATGAGGAAATTGTATACAATGTGTCTTGTGTTACTTTAATCACGGTAGCTACATAGTCTTGTATATCTCAGAATTGTATGAATGACATCATCGTGCATAATGATAATGTTAGAATAGTCACCCTCATCAATGTATTAATCACATCTTTGTCCAGCTTCGGAATTGATGTAGCGACTCCTTGCTAGGACGCCACTGTATACTTTGTCGTGGCCCTAATTCATACTTAATGAAACTAAATGTGATAGTTCTTCAGGTGCAGCAGGAAGCTTTTACATGAGAACTGGTTGCAGTTATCCAATATATGAAGCTCCAACCACAATCTCATAGATGTTAATTGTTATCTGGCCAGAACTGTATTTATTGCTGAACATGCCTAAAGGACAAACGAAACAATATCCACTTTTTGTGGTAAAGGCTGTTAATGAAAATAACTCATATAAATACTCCAATAGGCCTATGTTCTAGTTCTGGATGTTTTTGAACTAATGTAAATGTTTTCTTTTTGGAATTGAAGGGCTGGGGGCAACAACGTCCAATGCCACATTTTGTGTATTTTGAGTTTTTGGTATCAAAATAATCACAAGCTTCTACAGCATTAGCTCAGAATGTTACCTAAGCTGCCAGAAGACCTTTTAAAGCCTAGGGCCCATTTTTATACTTTTAAGCAACAATGTCAAATCCCACATGGTCATTGTTGCTTTCATAATTTAGACCCTAATCCTCACTTGCAACAGTATCCATTGCGTCATTTATGTAAAGTTGCCGTTGCAATAACATCCAATACCACAAAAAAGGTAATTTGCGCCGGAGCAACAATGTCCAAATCCACATAGGCACTCCTATCCATTTGACAAATACATCCATTGTTTGGGGCAACAATGTCCAAAACCACAGAACATATGGTATTGGATATTGTTGCACCAAAGATTTTGCTAAATTTCCCATGTGAGTTAATAATATCAGAGTGGAGTTGGATATAACGTTGGTTTAGCCTAATGCATAGGGCCTGTATCTAGGCCAAATATAAATTTAATTGGAAGAGTAAAACCCAATAGAAGACACAAGCATCATGACGTCCAGAGACATAGGACGGCGGTGGACTGCGAATCAAGTCGCCGAGTATTTGATGCCATAGAGGTCTATATTAGGCCTAATATTAGGCTACCACCTAAATATGCAGATAAATAGGCCTACGGCATATACTGATAAAAGACCTAGGCCTACAAAACAATGAGAAATGTTGCCTGCTATTATGTTCACTATATAGGCCTATAGGGCCTACTACCCGTTAGACTATAGACTAGTGATCACATAACTAGGCCTAATGCATAGGCTACCTACATCGATTAGTCCACACGTAGGCCTGTTGGTATCTTAGCCTATACAGCTTATGCAGGCAATTATGTTCTAGGCCTACACCAATGTAGCCTACATAACAAAGAGGTCTGACATATATCAGGCCTGCTACTTAAATATGCAAATACAATGTAGGCCTATGCGGCTATCAATAGACCTAACTACCCAGTGAAAACAAAACGTTTGTACAACATTTATGCAACGTCGGCCCAACGTCTTCGACGTTGGTCCAACATTGTAGGCCTGTAAATGTTTAAATACAAATGTTTTGTATTTACTGGGTAGCATATAGGGCTTACATGGTCCACTTCAGCCTATAAGTGCACAAAGGTGGCCTAATACCCCATTCATTTTATTTATATGGCCTACAGTATAGGCCATAGGCCCTACCATTCCTGTGTAACCTGCATTTTTTAGGCCTGAAGAAGAACGTTTATTGAAAACAAAATACTAGAGACTCTCACTAAGGTTTACAAACACCGCTCACGCGAGGGCCACCCTGAGATCAGTATAATAATAATTATTGTATGTGTAAATATTTTTCTGACATTTCGGTAAACATTTTGGAGCTGCAATATTAAAGTACACAAATTATTATAAGCAGAAGCACTAAGCATATTAATATTGTTATCACACGTCAAGTTTAGAAACAGCAAATCAGAGAACTAAATGCGGAAAAATATGTATCAAACTTAACAAGGAATGATAATTAGAGAATAGCAAGTAGCCTAGATATTTAGAAAATCCCGAGCAATGGTCATATATACAAATGCACACATATATGTGTATATAAATCATATATAAAACATTTATATAAATCATTTTTAAATACGCGCCCATGTATTTGTATTTTGTTTCAATAAACGTTCTTCTTCTTCTTCTTCAGCCAGGATGAGCCCATCTCGTCTTCCTAACGATGCCGCAAGCATCTAGTGTCATTTTTGCCATCTGTAGGCCTATGATTATATACTTAACCGTTAAAGCGCTGAAATACTTTTATACAAACCATACAGAAAGATTTTTCTCAATTTGAAGTCTATAAATGTCTTAGTTAGCTACTTCCGCTTCATTTGAATACATGTACCTATCTTATGGGTCGGCGGCCACTAGAAGTTGAAAAAATTACACCAGTAAGAGTCATAGCCGAGACACTACCTGATTTCAATTCTGGGGAATTGACTGCCTTACAAGATTTGGACACAGATGTATCCTTAAGCGAGGATTCAGAATATATACCCGAAAGCGCCGACACAGATGATGATACTGAGAGTAATGATCCGAACGAAAAATGTGATGCTGCTGGTGCAAATAAAGAAATAGAAAACAATAACCATGATACCACACAGGGAAAAAAGTCAAGGCGACGTAGATTACAGTATAAGGAAACCTGGTTGAGAAACAAAAGAAAGGTCATGAGAAACACGGGCAAAAGATACACTAATCGAAAAGGTGCTGTAGTTGCAGAACGACGTATGGGACAACCATGTAAATGTGAAAAAAAAGTGTTTTGAAGTATTGGAAAGAAGATATATGGAGAATGTATTCAATGATTTTTGGAACATGAGAGATCATGATAAGCAAAATGCGTATTTATTCAGACAAGTCCATGCAAATCCACCCAAAAGAAAATATACACACAGTGATGTTTCAAGAAAAAAAATGAGCTACAACTATTATGTACGGTCTTCTTCTGGTAAAGAAACAAAACTTTGTAGAACAGACTTTTTATTACACTGTCCCCATTTAAACACTGTCGCGTTACGCTGAAAATCCTGCCCGAGCGGCAGTTTCGTTTGAATGAAACAAGTAATCATTTCATACAGGGGGAGGGTGGTGGAAGGGGTCGGGGAAGGCCACTTTCAGTCGGCATGAATCAGCACACGGCGTAGCAGTGTGTAGGCACACACACTGCTACGGAGTGTACCTTTTTATCTGTACATGGCCTTCAAAAAAACAAAGGAAGTTTAAAATCTATCCTAAAGCAGCAACAACAAGGACGCCTAACACCTGAATCAGATCGTCGAGGGAAGCATCAAAATAGACCCAACAAATGTACCGATGAAGATATAGCGTATGTCCTGGTGCATATTGATAAATTTCCAACATATGAAAGTAATTATTCAAGGAATCAAAATCCTAATAGAAGATATCTTGGGTCAGAGCTGACAATTTCGCACATGTATTCTCTCTACAAAGAATGGTGTGCTCAACAGAAATTCACCATTGTCTCCAAGGATAAATATTTTAGAGTTTTTAGCACAAACAGAAATTTGGGGTTTTCTCCACCAAAATCAGATACTTGTGAGACATGTGATGGGTTGACTGTGAAAATACAGAATTGTGGACCTGGTAATTCGAATAAAAAAAAAAAATTATGAAAATGATCTGAAACTACACAGAGACGAAGCCAATAAGGGTTATAAAACCATCACTAAAATGTCGAAAATTGCAGTAGATTTTACCAACCCCAAAATTTTCGGTTGGTCCGGCGTTTTACAAAAGACGTATAACTGCGGTATACATGATTGTGGTAATGATTTGGGATGTTTGTATATTTGATCGTGGATCTGATGAGATGAGTTTTTATCTGGCCCTGATTTACCGAGAGATCTTTATGTAATTTCAGACAACTGTTTCGGGCAGAATAAAAATAGAACATCATACACATGTGGCATAATCTTGTAGCAGATACATTTGATAACATCTTTCACATTTTTCCAATAAGTTGACACACAATGCCACCTTGTGACCGCGACTTTGGTAACATTAAAAAACATATCCGCAGTCATGTTCAAGCCATGTATACCCGAGATTAATGGGCAGAAGAAATAGTAAAATCACGTAGATCGAAAACATTTAAAGTAACCAAGATGATTACTTTATATTGTACAAATGTTTTAATTTGCGATGAACTGAATGATCGACAGGTTTATACGTTTATTTGTTTAAAATAGCAGCACAATTCATGTTGCCACGTGTAACAGAGCACACTGTTTAATTGTTATGCTCCTGGGATTCTTATTAATGCTGAATTCAATATCATTATAGCTTTGATCAGTTCTATATCAACAAGCTTGTGTGTTATACTTCACTTTTCGAGTTTGCAATAAAGTTTTATTTTAGTCAATGCCATACAAACTACCTGTAGATGAAAACAATCTGTTTTCACTATTTCTATTGATAATCATTATGCGATATATTCGAATAATACTTCAGGCTGATAATATTCAGAAATTTGATAGATGGACATAAAAGAGACATCTTTTTTACCATGTATATTCTCTTTTAACTGTTAAAATAAAAATAAAAAAGTATGCATCTTGTAAAATTAAAACATTACTCGGGGCAAAAAGATCCAATCCCTCTTATACAAGGTTAAATAGTCAGTTGGGCAAAAATATCCAATACAACATCTAATCAGCAAAAGTCCAATAAGTTCGGGGCAACACTATCCAATCCCACAATTTAAAATGCCTGCATTTTGAAAGTTTGTATACAAATAATACCCAACAGAGTGTAAAATGATCAACATTGCATCCGTGCATGTGCTCACCATAACACTTTGGATGGTAGGTACACGAATAAAGTAGAAATAGAAAATGAGCCAAACACACCCTCTATTCTAATGCTGTTTTCACCTACGATACAACATCAATCATGCATAACAAAATGTTTTGTTAGAACAAGATATATTAGCAAGCATGTTCATTATATTCATAACTTAATTCATTACTCCGTGTTTTCCACACGGGATGGCAAACTTTCAAATGTGATTTACTCAAAATGGTACCTATGTGGCATTGGACGTTGTTGCCCCCAGCCCTTCAATTAATGTGCTGGAGCTGTGGAAGCCTTTGAGACGGTTGAATGGTATATTATACGATAATTATTACGAGCTCTAGGCTTACACAGCCAGTTATTGTTGTGATGAAAAAGTTTCGAAAGCAGAATGAACAAGTTTACATCAGTTTCTATGAGTACCACATGATCAGTATCTGACAGTTTGATAGCCGTAATAACATTCAACGTCTCAGCATGTACCTCAGAATTTTTCACACTTATACATTGACATTGTTCTTTACCAAAAGTGGCGAATTTGAACTTTGAATTTGTTATATTTCTGTAATCTGAAACTGTATTGTCCTCCGTCCCGATTCGGTACCTTATTTGTAATATATTCAACTGATATAACATCACAGTGTGCATGGAAGTGTAGGAGACATGTGTCTTGCATAGATTATTAGATGCCCAATGTTGACTTTATTAATAAAATAATATAATTTATTGTATAATAGATCACTGAGAATTGAGGTAATTCAAGGTTATAACAAAATAAATATTAAAACACTTGCATCCAAATGGATTATGATTTACAAACTAACAATGGTTCCAATAAATTATGATTAATGGAAAGATTAATTATGTAGTGTACCTACAAGTTCTCTAAGGTAAGGATAAAGTATACATATTGCTAAACATAATAGTTACAACACAACTAACTAGATGTAAAGCAAGATTTACCTATGAAAACCGCCTTTCAGGAAAATTTAACTAGATATAAAGAAAATCTTTCATTGTTAAGACAGAATTGTTAAGACAGAATCGATAGATAATTACTGGATAATAATATATATACATGTAACACATAAAGAGGTCAGTATACAATGCAAGTGATTTTACCAAGTGTGGGCTTAAAACCGCCACAGTGTATCGCGATGCAGATGATTATCACATATGCCACACACTAATAGGTTTACAACGGATATATAGTGAGCGACAGGTTATCTAGTACCAGGCAGTGATCAACAAGGATACAATATTTTTTGTCAATAGTCTAAAAAAAATTACAACATGCCTATTACGTTGGTTTCCCTCGGCTTCTAAATGTAGAAAAATGGGTTTTATCAAATAAATTATTACACTGGGTTGGTTTAAACATACTTATTTAACGAGGATTACAACATAGTATTAAACTAATGAAAATGCTCTCCTCAGAAGACAAAATAAGTAAATAAATAATAAAAAAAAACATTCAACAGAACAGTATGACAATAAGCACTCAATAGAAAATATAAAAATTATATAATATTTGACATGTTTTACCGTTGGAAATGAAATGAATCGGGCTTTAGGCCACCTTTGTGCACATATAGGCTAAACTGGGCCAGGAGAACCTCCTGAGGATGGTGAGATGATTGAGATGACACTGTCCTCCAGACACAGGATTCGAAATTCGAGCCCTGGCGGTCTGAGGCCGAGCTCGCTACCTCTCGGTCACGGAGGCTCCCCACAATACTGACTTTCACACGTGGATGGGGAAGAAACATTTTTTGTTTCTTTCAAACCGCCGAGACCGGGAACCGAACCCCGGACTCTGGCGTGAAAGGCAGCGGTGTTAACCACTACCCTAGGGCCCCCGCCCTTTACCGTTGGTTTGATGGCAAACAATATAAAATCAAAGAAAAATTGAATAATTGCGACATATATAATATTGTTTTAAACAGCGTTCATGAGCATGTTACAGTGGCTAGCTTAGGAATTATTTATGTGAATCTGTTAGATTTTATAATATATTTAGATACTGCTTCAATAATTTTTAAATTGTGATCTCTTATGTTAACACCTTGTAATATAATGTTTAAAATTGCTGAAGTACTCTTAACATCGGTATAATTATGTAATATTCCAAATAAATCTTCTCTAGATCCGCTTTGCATGGGGCATTCAATAAAATAATGTTTAACAGTTTCGGAGCCGCCAGAACACCTGCACTGTGGACTATCGATGCAACCTTTAGAGAACAAGTGTTCGTTCAGGTTGCTGAATCTCAGACGTAACTGAGAAAGAACAACCTGAACGAATCTGGAACCCATGAGGTAATATCCGTTTTGCTCTTTATTACATTTTTTACGAAAGTGGTTTATTTGAGAAGTGTACTCTGATGATCTAAAATTAGGATCTTGGGTATTGAAGAATATTGTGCACTTTGGAAATAAACTGTTTTGATATTGGGTTGAGCTAGCTTTAATAATACGAAATGTTGGAGAAGCTGCCGAACGGGTATTAAGAGAATGCAGGCGTTCTGGCATACAATCAGTCAGGTATTGTGGTACTTTATTGTGCAAGCATTTACAAAAAAAGATCATGCTATGTGCATCTCTACGCGTCTCCAATGTCTGGAAACCAGTCTCCTTCAATAATAAAAAGTTGGATATAAATCTTTTCGCACCTGCAATAATGCGTAAAGCATCATTTTGAACGCTTTCAAGTTTTGCAGCGTCAGCTTTTTTACAACTGCTATACACAATATCGCCATATTCTAATACTGGTCGGACAAAACTCTTATAACAAGTGCTAAGACAGAATGTTGACCATTTATATTTTAAAAATCGCATCATATTTACTCGTTTGTAAGCATGGGATGTCACACAATCAATGTGATGGCTCCACTGCATATCCGCAGAAAATGTGATGCCCAGATGTTTATGAAATTTTTCATTTTCTAATGGGATATTATTTAACAATAATGGGTGTTCAGTTGGGGGTACTCTTTTTCTAGAAAACATAATAGCGACAGTTTTTGGTATACTGAGTTTGAGTTTCCACTGTGAAGCCCATTTTTCAATGGTGTTCTGATCTTCATTTATAAGTTCCGAATCTTATCGAGCTGACGTATCTCGTATGGGCCTAAAAATAGAAGCATCGTCTGCAAAAAGGAACATGCTACTGGATATATTTTCAGTAATGTCTTTAATATAAATTAGGAAGCAGAGTGGCCCAAGGACGGATCCTTGGGGGACTCCTGATTTAATATGTCGCCAATCTGACGACGAGCCTTTAATAACTACTTTTTGTGACCTGTTAGTTAAATAGTTTGTAAGCCAAGATAGGATGTTTCCAGTAACGCCGTATTTTTCAAATTTATAGATCAGGCCTTTGTGGCTAACTTTGTCAAACGCCTTTGCAAAGTCTAAAAATACAGCTCGAACCGAGTTATTTTTGTCAAGTTCTTTGTATATGTTATGAGAGATACAAGCCAGCTGGTTAACACACGAGTCTCCGTTTATAAAACCTGACTGGTGTGGTGACAATATAGCATTATGTCTCAGATAAGAGAAAATATGTTGGAAGATAAGTTTTTCGAATACTTTAGAGACGCAAGGGAGCAGTGATACTGGTCTGTAATCATTAATATCAGACTTGATGCCCTTTTTATATAGCGGTATAACTAAGGCTCTTTTCCAGATTTCAGGATAAATACCATTAGTTAGAGATTTGTTAAAAATATGACACAAAATTGGAGAAATTGGGATCGCAGCTTCTTTAAGAAGTCTGTTGCCAATTTGATCACATCCAGTTGATTTGCTGCAATCTAAAGTAGATGATATGTTTTTAACTTGGTCAGAGGTAATTAATAAATCTTCGATATCTGGATAATCACGATCAGCGAGTGGGGGGAGTATCATATCGTTATCATCGACGATATATTGTTGTATATAATAATTATTAAAAACTTCTGCTTTTTTTGAGTTGTCGTGAATAGTATCTGTTCCATGAACAATAGATGGTATTTAATTTCGCGTTTTAGTACACTCCACCACTGTTTCGGTTTTGTTGCTGTATTACATAGAATTGATTCAGTTTTAACTTCATATGCATTTTTAGCTTCTTTAACCATTGACATAATCTTATTTCTCAGTTGTTTGAAATCGTTCTTGACACTATCTAAGTTACTGCGTCCAAATTTATAAAATAATTGCCGGCGGTTGTTAATACATTTTCGAATCTCGGAATTCATCGAAGGTTTATCTTTAGGTCGAATAATAACATTTTGGTGTGGTACACATGCTTCAGCAATCTTGATAAACATATCAGACCAAATTAAGACACATTCATTAACATCATCTAGTAACGTAACATTCTGCCATGGAGAAGTAGAAAGGAGACAACGAAATTTGTCAAAATCGGCTTTTTTAAAATTCCATACCTCCCGTTTAAAAGAACTGTCGTGTTTATCTTTAAAGTTTAAGACTGCTGTTATAGGAACATGATCGCAGTTAGGAAGAGGTGGTTTCGTTCAAATTTTATCAAAAAAGTGAGTAGTATTAGTAAATAAAAGGTCTATGCAGCTCTGGCTGTTTCCACTGAAACGGGTTGGTTCACTTACACTGGGTTTAATAAATACATAATATTACACTACAATGTGTCGTTTTTCCGGCGCAACATTTTTTTTTCTCCATACTTTTGTGAAATATTGATAATATATTTATCACGGCTCTGAATTGATTTCTGGGGTGTGATAAGCCTATATGTAGACACCAAAACACATTTCTACGTTATTTATCTCTCTCCTATTTTTTTCGATCAAAATCAAAATTTTACCGGACTATTTGCCGAATGTACCTCAAAACCTTTGGCGAGACTACTTATTGTGTTACAATTATTGTAGTAAATTTAAGTGCCACTGTTTAATAATGGCAGCTATATGACCTTCGGAAACATCGGAACTGAATTCCCTGATCCTAAAACTGTTGTCAAGACACCAAAATGATATTTTTTGTTTTCCGTTTAAAATCTCATGAAAAACAAGTATTACACATGTTCCTAGCGTTACTTGTGAAAAATTATATTTTCGTTTACTTGACCTTGAATTTGACCATTTTATCTTGAAGATTACCTTCAATAATCAAAATAATTTCAGAAATGGATTGCTCAGTTAAAAGCACATGAAAATTAGGTATTACATTTGTTCCTAGCTTCATTTGTTGAAAAATCATATTTGACATTGAAATTGACATTTGACCTTGAATATAAAAAATGCTTAAACTCTACAAGCTGGCACTCATCTTATTTGAATTCAGCCCCGAAAAATCTATAAGAAACACCAAAAAAACATTGCATATGGAGCAAAACAAAGTTAGGTCATTCATATAATAAAAAGCCTTAGTCGGATTATAAATTACGTAAATTTAGTTCATTATATCAATATTAATTGTTATTTGATTATTTAAAAAGTAGCCTCATCCTCCTTCTAATAAATCGACAAAATATTATAACTCACATATTATTTTATTTAAGAGCACATTACAACCATGTTAGTGTTCTATTTATATTTTATTTTTTTTATGTAACTTTTCTGATTGTTCTCGTGTTCTTATAGACAATTATTTCTAAAAACTTACCTACAACTAATTTTTTAAACAATTTCAGGAATAAAATTTCTTTGCACAAGATTTCATGAAACACAAAATAAAAATAAATATAATTTCAATTTTACTTTCTAGTAGACTTCATTCACATCACGCCATGAATTACTATTGCGATATATCATGATGTGGATGAAATTATTTAAAAATAAAGATTACTCCAAGCGTAACATTCTCGTAGATTTTATTCACATCACGCCATGAATCACTATTGCAATTTATCATGATGTGGATGAAATTATTTAAAAATTAAGATTACTCTAAGCGTAACATTCTCGTAGATTTTATTCACATCACGCCATGAATCACTATTGCGATTTATCATGATGTGGATGAAATTATTTAAAAATTAAGATTACTCTAAGCGTAACATTCTCGTAGATTTTATCCACATCACGTTTTCGCTATCTCATGATGTTAACGAAATTATTATATAAAAAAGATTAATTCTCATGATATGGATTAATTATTATCAAAAAAATATTAATTTTAGCGTACACATTTTTTTTCATAAAGCATACCGAGTTGAAGTTAAGGTTTAAATAATCAAACCAATCTTACTGTGGTTAACCAGTTATAATTAAAATTCTAATTATTTGCAGCTGATTCAAGTTATGCATAAATCGTTCACTCTCTCAAATTGTTTGTGTAATCAGTTTTACAAAGTGCTTTAAATTTGTGACACTCATATACATTGTGACTTTAATCGCACAAATCCCAGTCACTTTGTTGTGGATCGCGATGGCGAGACACAACTTCAGAGCGCTATGTAATTTCATTATTAAATATAGATATATATATACATGTATATGCTAGAAGTGAAAATGACGATATAAAATACTTTTGTTGCTTTTTCGTCGTCTATTGTGGACTTTACATGTTGCTACTTATAGCTCGATTCGCAATCACTTCTTAAACATTTTTTTACAAAAAAAATATTCGAAGAACAAAGAACGAAGAATAATGAGTCATATTGTGGACACTTTAAAATATTTCCCACAAAGCATGCGCAGGACAAATCGATCCAATAGTATTGGTTTAACGTTCATTGTGTGCAATGTATGTTACATTTGGTGCCACGATGAATCTACTTTAATAAGAAATAGCAGGCTGGAAACACTTTAGTGAAATCGTTTACTGTGAATGGTGCAGACAGTTTTGTCGATCTTTACGACATTGCATGAGTTGATTAACACTTTAACCGCCAAATTATTCAATCTGAATTTTCACTCACTTGAAGCTGTGTCTCGCTGACGCGATCCACAACTTCAATTGAGTGAAAATTATTCAGATTTGACAAAATGGAGGTCAACTGTTTTCAAATATTGCTGATTGATGTCACATTTTATCTTTAACATGTTTAAAAGGTGGTACTTAATGTGCTAATAAAACAGGAAAACCCGGATATATGCGGCACCGGCGGTTAAAGGGTTAGACATAATTGTATCAAGTAGTTTACATAGCCAGTCTGTCCAGCAAACACGAGACCTCTATTAATGCTAGTTAACCCTTTGACCGCCAGTGCCCTATCTTACCCTATCTATCCCCACTCGCGTGTAGGTGTAGTTTTAAGAAAAAAAAGTGGCCAGAGGCAATCTCGAAATGTAAGATTGGTAAATTTATGTTGATTTGACCGTTCAGGTGCTTGGTACACTAACGGAAAAGCTATGTTATTTGATTCTAAATTATATATTTCAATACAAGGTAATATAAAAAAGTAGTAATTATGATTACATACCGTCGCCTCGGAGCTAAAGGATCCTATCTGACACTCGTTAGAGTGGCAGATAGGATCCTTTAGCTCCGAGGCGACGAAAAATACCGTTTTAAATACCGCTACTCTCTCTCACTGTAGCTCTCTATCTCTGTCTCTCTCTGTCTCTTTCTCTTTCTATTTTCTTTCTCCATCTCTATCACTTTATCTATGTCTCTATCTTTATCACTGTTCTTTCTTATATATTGTTCATAATTATCCTCATTTACCTCAATATTGTCTTCGTGTTGTATTGGGCTAGCACTGCAAATGGTTGACCAACAATAGGGGCCTACTGGGTCAGCGTTGCAGGCGATGTACCAACAATACAACAAATTATATTAAAGGTGATCTATCACCCCTTATATAGTATGAATAAATTTGTGACAAATAAATCAAAGTTGCCACAAGTGTTTCCTAATATAGGGTGATTAGCTATCATGTGACCCTCTGAGAGGGTCACATGACAGCCAATAACCCCCATATATGGGGTGATTGGCTATCATGTGACCTTCTGAGAGGGTCACGTGATAGCCAATCACCCCATATAAGGACATATTTATTCATACCATATAAGGCGTGATAGATCACCTTTAATATGTTATCAAAGGAGTTGTTTAGACTGCATGCATGAAAAACAGCGATGTTCTTTGTTTTGTAAAAGCTGATTATTTGATGCAACACAATATTGTGTATTGTCTACAACTACACTGGGTTGACATCAATTGGGCTACATATTTCCCAAATTTAATGGTATGTTCACATTAATTTTGTCAGTGGTCTGATGGTTAAATAACATTCTCGGACGTATATAACTAGTAAGTGCCACGTTCCGACAATCGTGAAAACACCCTTTCTAAGTGCACACTGCGTACCAGTTTTATTGTACATGTCACGTTGGAGCGCTATGTTATGCAAATGTTTTGTGTTTGATGTTATGTTACACGTATTATAATCCCTCAGGCATTATCTCAACTCATGACATCAGAAGCAATCTTCGTCCAATATCTTCGGATTTGAAAAAAAATGATCCCAGTAGTCTAATATTAAGGGTAGAAGACTCCGATCTTCAAATTAAAACGTTATTACAGGATGACATTGTGTATATCTGGCTTGATATTTAAGGCTCAGCATAAGTATGATATACAAAAGATATACATATAGCACCAAATTACTTGCAAAGTCATTTGCCGATGTTTAGTTTTTCATTAATGTACATGTAATGTGAAGCGCCTGTGATTGTCCGACAGATACATGGTGCTATAAAAATGATTTATTCTTATTCTTATTCTTATTCTTATTATTCTTATTCTTA